>PVJO010010854.1:0-62437 GCA_004026905.1 Hystrix cristata | reverse complement strand
TGCTTCTTTTTTTCCCATTCCCCTCCCCTGCCCCCCTCCTCCCTCCCTATTTACAAAACCTTTGTTTCCATTTTTTCCTTCCATTTCTTATTTCTCTTGTCCCTCTGTTCCTTTCCCCCTCCCTTGTTCCCTTTCCCATTTGGACATTTTCTTCCCTTTCCCAATACAATACATTTTAGTCTTTATTTACACTTCAGTTTCTCACACCAGAGAAACTATGCGGTATTTAAACATGTGTGTCCGATTTATTTCACTTAAGAGTATGGTCTCAAGGTGCATCCATTTACCTGGGAATGTCTCAAGCTTATCATTCTTTATGGCAGAGTAGTACTCCATTGTATAAAAAACCCACATTTTCTTAATCTGTTCTGCTGTTGATGAGCATTTGGGCTGCTTCTAAGATTTAGCTATTACAAACTGTGCTGCTATAAACATGGGTGTGCATATATCCCTGTGGTATAATGATTTTAATTCTTTTGGGAGGATACCAAGAAGTGGAATAGCTGGGACAAATGGAATCTCTAGTCCTAGTTCCCTGAGGAATCTCCATACTAATTTTCCTAGCCGTTGTACCAGTCTACATTCCCACCAACAGTGGAGAAGGGTTCCTTTTTCTCCACAGCCCCTCCAGCATTTGTTATTGGCTGATTTGTTGAGAATAGCCATTCTTTCTGGAGTGAGGTGGAATCTCAGGGTTTTAATTTGCATCTCTCAAATGACCAGTGATGTTGAACATTTTTTCATATGTCTATCTGCTGTTTCTACTTCTTCATCTGAGAAGTGTCTATTCATTTCTGCTGCCCACTTTTGGATTGGGTCTTTAAATTTGGGGGGTCTGATTTTTTTGAGTTCTTTATATATTCGAGATGTTAGTCCTTTGTCAGAGGAATAGCTGGCAAACATTTTTTCCCACTCTGTGGGTTGTCTCTTTGCTCTGTTGGTGGTTTCTTTTGCTGTGTAAAAGCTTTTTAATAAGATCAGGTCCCAGTTGTTGATTCTTTGTGCTATTTCCTGGGCACCTGGGGATTTGTTCATAAAGTCCTTGCCTACACCTATGTCTTCAAGAGTTCTACCTGTTCTATCTTCCAACAGAAATGTCCCCACCACAGACCCTTTTGCCTAGTGCATCTCCATAAGCTTCTGTCCTAGGCACCACTTTCTGATCCTCTGCCCACAGTCTTACCTGTCTCTATCTCAAGAACTCTGCTTTCCAACCTGTGGAACTTGGCACAGCCACAGGCCCAACAGAGGGCCTCTCTTGCCAGCGTGGAATGTTGAGTGGTGGGCAGGATTTCATGCTGTTTCACATCTTTCTGGTGTCTGGCAAAGCAACGGGACAGCAATTTTTCTGGTCTGGCTCTGCTGAATCTCTCTTTTCTCCCTCTTGTCTCCAGGCATGTGATCTGCAGTTAACCCCTGGTGGGTTCTTTGTTGCCTGTGGCTCATGGCGGTCAGCCTCTCTCTGCTTAGGGCAGCAGGCTTTCCTGACTGGTGGGTGGTGGGTAGGATGCTGAAGGTGGATAGGTGAAGGTTTGCCTGTTGTAGTGCTTCTGACTTTCCCTTTTTCCCCCATGTTTCACGTTTGCAGTCCATGGCTCCCTTGGGGCCCTGATGCAGCTAACGCCCACACCAGGTTTCCTCATTCAGGTGGGAGGAAGAGTGTATAGGGAGCCTATCCCCAGAGTCTGGCCTCTGCAGCACTGGCTCCTTCCCTTAGGCTGTTAGAACCACTCCCAAGGTGGTGTTTGCTAGGTAAAGGGTGTGTGAGGTTCTGAAGACCAGCAGCAGTCTGCTTGCCCTTCCCAACAACCCTGGTATTTTATTTGATCTAGTGGATTTGTCCTTCAAATTGATTTTCTGTGCCTGGGTATGTTTGCCTTCCTCATTCCAGAATACCTGCATTATCTGGTATCTCTCTTTGGAGTTTCTCTGAAGCTATGTTGGACTAATTAGAACTTTTTAAAGCCTCACCTCTGCTCTGCTCCTGGAGGATGAAGTGAGAGATGTACAATTCTGTCTCTCAATTAATCACTGAGAGTCCATGGTACCATTATTAATTGGGCTTATTTCAATATCATTGTATCTCAGGGAATAGAGAGGCTGGAGGACAGGGAGAGACAAAACAGCTGCTAGCTGGAGAAACACAAGTTGTATAATTAAGTTTGTCATCTCATATGGGCAAGGTTTGTGGTCCCCCAAAACAGTTATAGTAGTAAATCAAAGATCACTGATTGCAGATCTCTAGAGCAGATAAAATAATAATGAAAATGTTTGAAATATTGTGAGCATTACCAAAATGTAATAGAGAATTAAAATGAATACAGGCTCCCTTGGAAAAATGATTCCACTAGATTTACTTGATGCAGAGTTGCCAGAAACCTTCAGTATATAAAAACCTGTCCATGAAGTACAGTAAAGGCAGCGCTATAAAATGAGGTGCACCACAATATAAAATCAGATTAAAATTAATTACTAATAAAACGATCTCAATAAAATTCCATCTAACCCAACAATTTAGTTTCAGCCACAAATTATCTACTTAATTTAGAAGAAAAAACAGCACTAGAAAAGATAATGTAAAAGTGTGTAAGGCAGGGGGCATGCTGAGGATTGAACCCAGGGCCTCATACATGATCGGTAAGTGCTCTACCACTGAGCGATACTGACTTATCACTCCATTTTATCTTCTCTGTTGAAACTTAAGGTCACTCCACAGATTACACTATGTATCTTGGCTTATTACAATTTACCTTAGGGTAGTATTCTATCATTTCGCAAACATACAAGCACTTTAAATGATATACTTTTTCTACTAATCCCTGCCCATTGTGCTCTTGTTGCCACATTACTTTATTTTTTGCTGTAGATATTAACTTCTTTTTTTTTTTTTTTTTTTGGTGCTGGAGATCGAATTCAGGGGCTCATACTTGCTAGGCAAGAACTCTACCACTGAGCTAAATCCCCAACATAGATATTAGTATTTGTAAAGAAAGACTTTTATATTGTCCTTTCTAGTGCTGTTTTTCTTCCAGTCTATAAGTGGAACTTTCATCTGGGAACTTTTCTCATCTAAAGAACTTTCTTTAGTTCTTCTTGTATGTGTATGGGCATTCTGGCAACATATTCTCTTAGCTTTTGTTTGTCTGAAAATGTCATAATTTATCCTTCATTTTTTAAGAATATTTTCACTGGGTCTAAAGTTGAAGATTAGCAGCGTTCCACGCCACCCCCACCCTCCGCCACAAGCATTTAAAGATGTTATTCCATTGATTCCTGTCTTTCACTGTTGTGTTTAGAAGTCAGGCTTTTTCCTGTTTATGCTCCTCTGAATGTAATAATGTGTTTTTTTCCCCTCTAGCTATTTCTAATAATTTCTCTTTTTGCTTGGTTTTGAGCAGTTTGACTGTGTGCCTAGTGGTTTCTTTTTTGTTTTATTTTACTTATCCTCCTTGGGATTTATTATATTTTCTTGAATCTGTGTGGTGATATGTTTCTCCAGAAATTTCTCAGTACTTATCTTGTAAAATACTTAAAATATTCCTGTCTCATTTTCTCTGCCATCTTCTTCTCAGGTTCTAATGATGTATTAGACCTTTTACTCTGTCTTACCTATCTCTTATGCTCTCTCTGTTTTTTGTGTTTATTTTGTTGTTAATTATTTTCTCTGTGTGTTTTAGTTTGTTACTTATTGGCTGGTCTTTAAGATTAATGATCCTTCCTTTAACTTTGTCCATTTTTCTAATAAGCCTAGCCAATGAAATTCTGTGTGTGTGTGTGTGTGTGTGTGTGTGTGTGTGTGCATGCTACAAGTGATCTGCCACTGAGAGAGATACATACCCTTAGCCCTCAGCAAACGCTTAACTTTACGTATTTTGTTTTTCTGTTATAGTGTATCTGACTTGGTTCTTTTTAGAGACTTCATTTCTCTACTGAAATTCTTTATTTTGTCTTCTATTTTTTCTGTTTTTCCCCTCTGCCCCAGTATTGGGAATTGAACCCAGGACCTTTACATGAAACTACATTCCCAGCCCCCCCTTTTTTTTTTTGAGACAGAGTCTCATTAATTTGCTTAGTTACCCAGGCTGAGTTTGCACTTGCCATCCTCCTGCTTCAGCTTTCCAGAGTGTAGGGGTTGTAGGTATGTGTCACCATGCCTGGCTCCATTTTCTTTTATACTTTAGTAGTGTAGAGACTTTTTTTTTTTTTTGGTGCTGGGGATCGAACTCAGGGCCTTGTGCTTACTAGGCAAGTGCTCTGCCACTTGAGCTAAATCCCCAGCCCTTTCTTTTATATTTTAAAATAAAGTTGTTTTAGGGCTATAGGGGTAGCTCAGTGGTAGAGTGTTGCCTGGTATGCATGAGGCCCTGGGTTTGATCCCCCTTCCACCACACAAAAAAAGTTTTTTTTTTTTTAAAGTTCTTGTCTGCTAATTATATCAATTATCTGTGAGTTTGTTTTTAGTTACTGTTCTTCTTTCTCATTAGCTACTTCTTATGACTTGCTTAAACCATGAGCAGTGAGAAAAACCAACTGGGCATTTGAAGTTCCTCCAGTTTCAAATGTATTATTTCAGCCATATAAACATTAAAATTGGGGGCTGGGGATTTAGCTCAGTGATTAGAGTGCTTGCCTGGCAAGCACAGGGGCCTGAGTTCGATCCCCAGCACCGGAAAAAACAAAACAAAACAAAACATTAAAATTTCTGTTAGTTTCTCCTTGCTTTAGGAAAGCTTCTGTGTAGGTCTACCATGTCCAGACTTAGAGAATGTTACCAGGAATGAAAACAGTAGTAGCTGAGCTTACCTAGGAAAGGGTTAACTCTTTTTGAAATTAGGTTCCTTTAGACTTATTTGCATCCAAAGTGCTTCTGTGTCTTTAAATTTTTAAAAAAACTTCAATTAAAATTTATCCAAAATTATGCAGACTTACAGACCATAATACTTTATGCCATTTGCATGTAACAACAAGGAATGTAAACAACCACATAGATGCAGTATTAAGTCACAACTACATAAAGTTGACTGCAGTATATAGTGTACGTGTTACTTTTCTAAGTTTGGGTTATTAGGTTCTGTTTGTCTTTAAATTTTTAATGATTGCCCAGTGTGGTGGCATATGTCTGTAATCCCAGCCCTTGGGAGGCTGAGGCAGGAGGATTGCCACAGGTTTGAGGCAAAAACAATTTTTCAAAAATGATTTTTAGCTTCATTGTTTATTCCTAGTTACTAGAGTGTGAAGGTTTTTCTGGTGTATTTTTTTATATCCTGAGCAAGAACAGAATTCTAGAAGGCACTATTAAAAAGAGTTGTTTTTCTCGCAAGCATGAGGCCCTGAGTTCGATTCCTGATACCAAAAGAGAAAAAAAGACTTCTTAAAAAGAGTTGTTTTTATGTAGCACGATGCTATGAAGTAATGTTATGATGCAGTGATCATTAATAACGTCCTCTTAATTTGTTCTTCCTCTTAATTTGAAAAAATAAAACTTTTGCATGCTATGATTTATAATATCACTGTATAGAAATGCATTCCATCTTTTTTTCAGGACTTTTTGAAATGTGCTTATGAAGTCTGCAGTGTACATAATCTTCAGCCTGTTAAATTTTTTCTTGAAAAAATGATTCAGACATATGAAATGATGATTGTTAGACATGGGTAAGATTATATACGATCTACTATCATTTGACGTTATTTTTAATTAAACTTTTAAAACAACTAAAATTCATAAATCAAAAAAATGAACTTTATATACTAGGTAGAATAGAGAACAAACAACATCTCAGTTCCCAGTAGTTTACAGGACAAAGATTTATTTCTGCCATACTACATATCCAACAAGAGTTGGTAAGGATTGCTCATTCAGTGATCTAGTAGTAATAACCAGGGAAATCTGCACTTTTGCTCATCAACTATGTTATTCCCTCTCCTTAATGTACATAATAAACACACTCTTTTTCAGGGAGACAACTTAAAAGTTCTAGTCTATAAAGGAACCACACTCCAAGTTCAGGATTTCTAGGTGATACATGATTAACTCTGTACTGGATTTGCAAGTTGTTCCTCTTGATCCAGAGACTAACAAACTCGAAGGACAAGTTTTCTCTCTGCCACACACCTGGTATACAATAGTAGGTTTGTCAGAACATGATTACCAGAGCAAACGCTCTCATTCAAAAACTGGAGGAGACCTGTTCTGTATCAATTCTTAAATCGGGTTGGGGATGTGAGGGCTAGATTTCCTGTGAAACTAAAAGAGTTTAAACTACAGGACCTCTCATTTGTAGGGGCACATCCAAAGGACCATAAACATTTTGTGTATGTAATTTTTATATAGGGTGTCATTAAAATGGATATGGTCATTTTATATTCACAGTTGTGCAGGTGTTCTTTTCCTTAAAGAACTCTTCCCTTGCCTTTGAGTTGTATAAATTTAAAATTCCTTAAAACTTGAGCTGTAGTTTACCTCTGGTTTCTATTTCTGCTTAATTGTGCTCCCTGGGAAGAGATTTTCAGTGAGTTGTTCTCCATGGGACTTGATTTAACTTTCAAAGCAGTTTTTCAGTTTTCATTTTATTTTCTGGCCACGTGTGAAGTGGACAGTAGGGAAAATATTGTTCTTGATAATTGAGGAATGTTTTATCCTGCTTTCTGCTTGTAGAAAGCTGAAGTCTTAATAGTCATGATATTTTTAAAGGCATCCTCAAAAATGCTTTGAATTACACAAGTATTCAAACATATACAAAAATGAGAGAGAGTAGTAGAATCAACCCTCACATGCATCTAATATACAAGAATTGTTTTAAATCTTGAACATTCATTTATATTTTAGGCTAGTCCTGGGAGGAGGATTGGTAGTAATTTCCCTCAAAAGTTTAATCAGCTGCTTTTTCCCCCCAGGAAGCTCCTTGTGCATGTAGCCATATACATGGTCCTTATTAAGTTATATCTTTTAAATTTTCTTGTAGTATCCTTAGTGCTAACAGGCTTATTTGAGAGGCTCATACCCTTAGTCTATTTTCCCTGGATTATTCTGTTCTCTAGAAATAATTACACTTGTCACCCCTTATCTGCAGTTTTATTTTCCACTCTTTCCGTTACCCACTGTCAATGGCAGTCCAAAAAATCTTAAAGAGAAAATTCCATATTTTGAGAAGACCATAGTAACATAATTTTAGTACAATATATTATTGATTGTTCTGTGTTATTATTAATAATTGTTAATCCCCTACTGTGTGCACATTACAAATTAAACCTTATCATAGTTATGAATATATAGGGGAAAATGTAGTATTATATAGGGCTCAGTACTACCCAAGGTTTCCAGTATCTACTGATGGTTTTATAACATATCCCCCTTAGAAAGGAGACTTTTATACTGGGAATGACATTCGTCTTTCACAGATTTTAATAATGTGATGCAATAGCCCTGCTCTTGGTTTGATCCTTGATGCTAACCTGAATTTTAATAGATCTTTGTTGTTCATTGGTTTTCTTAATTTTATCTTTTACCAAACAGAGATAATAAGTTCTTTATTCAATCCCACAAGTCCCTGAATTTCTGGACTCCTATTCTCTTTCATTCTTACTTTCGGACAGGCAATTTTTTTTCTGGGTTGTTAAATCCAATTATTGCCTGTCATTATATAATATATTAATAATGTTCTATTTACTATCCATTTATCCTAAAATTCTAATTTCATTATGTATATTTGTTTTCCAGGTTATCTAAAGGGATCCAAATATTTATCATTCCATAGCAAAAATCATCAATCTTTTAGCCTCTGATACCTATTAACTGAATTATTATATGGGTCTTTTTTATTATGTCAAGAACACCTTCCTCCCTTCTAGGTACCAATAACTATCATTAAGGATGGGCTAGGCTATTTTATTTTAGAGACTTTTTATTTTATAGATAATTGTATTTATGTGGGAAATTTGGACAGAATTATGTAGTGTTTTAGGAAAGTCAGCCAGTTTAGAAGTTATATATGTTTTTGTCATGTCCAAGAAAACTTCTTATAATTAAAAAATTATATGTAGCAATTATCATAGGGCAAAGTTTTGTGTACTGGTATAAATAATTTAATTTACTATTTTTTTAGAATCTTATTGTATCATTACTTCTTTAATAGTTTTATGTTAGTAGGAGAGCCTTTTGCTGCCAAGACAAAAGTTCTGCATGTGCTGGCTGATACTTTAACTCTTATGAATGAATATGGATATGGAGAGGAAGAAAAGGTCATTTATAGGACTGTAAACCCTAAGTCAATTACTATGGGCCAACTTTTTGGGCAGTTTGACCCCGTGTCTCATGAGGTAATCTATAATATAACTTCTCACTTTTCCTATTGACAGTACATATTAAAGAAAGAAATTTGAAAAAAATTTTTTTTCTGCTAAATACTGTTTTATGAAGGGAGCTTTCCAACTCTTCTTTTTTTTCCTCAGTGGACTGATGGTATTGTGGCAAACACTTTTAGAGAATTTGCTTTGTCAGAAACACTTGACCGGAAATGGGTTGTATTTGATGGCCCTATTGACACTTTGTGGATAGAGAGTATGAACACAGTACTGGATGATAATAAAAAGGTAAATTATCATGATAAAAAGCAGATCAGATTCAGACATGATAATTTTACATGTTCAATAACTAATCAACTAGGATTATATATTTCAAATAAAGAATGCAATAGATTGAATAGGTTTATAAGTGATCTTTTCAATGAAAAATGTGCTGTAGTCTTTTTTCATAGAATTAAAGTATTATATTAAAACTACTATGTTAACAGGAAAGTATAGTAATGTACTAAGTAAGAACAAATGTTAAGTACCTCCGGTTTTACAATTTCTTATTGAACTTTAATATTTTAGGAGAAAATAAAAAGATCTCAGTTCTTTTCAAAATATTGACTGCTTCAGTCCTCATATGTAATATATGACCTTAGGAGGTGTGAAATAAAAGAACTAGAAGATGTAAATCTGCTAATATATATTTCATTTGAGAACTAATCTATGTAGTATCAAAATATGTACTGATTCTAAATTTAGATTCTGTGATTTTTTTACTGTGTTTATACATTCAACAGGACTATGGCCTAAATAAAGATATATAAATTTTCCTACAAAGTTCACTCATGCATCTTCTTAATCTGTACATCCTCCCTCAGTGATAATCACTATTCTGACTTATGTGATAAATGAATTTTATAGGTCTTGGACTTCATGTTAATGGAATCATATTCTTTAGTGTTTTCCATTTCTTTTTTTTTTTTTGATCAATGTATAATGAGATATTGATGTTGAAGTGATGTTTAAGGCTCAGAGCCAATAGAAGGTTGTCTCATATTAGCTGAGAAGGAAGTATGAAAGGAAAATTTGGATACATAGATTCAGTAGTGGAAATTTGAAGACAAATCCTCTGATTACTTCTCTCATCTTTGTGAAGTGGTAGGACCTGGTTCTTTGAAGACTCGAGGAGAAAGAATGTGGTTTAAATTAGCCATTAGGAAATATGAGAAAATTGTCTGCCTGGGAAAACACAGGAGCATATCTGAGTAGCCCTGAGGGCCTTATTGAAGAGAAAGATTGGAATTATTATTCATACTACTAAGGTCTGCCTTTGTGAAATATTCTCTACCAGCTTAAATAGAGTGGGTGTAATGTAGGTCATGTTGGAAGCCTGGAAATATGTAAAGGCTTTAAATGCATTAGTGTGAGAATAGTAGAAACATTGGACCACATAACAGAAGTTCCCTAATGAAGGAAATGAAAACAGCAGTGACATGAAAATCCTAATGAAAATGAAGAGCAAGTGTATTAGGTGACAATGAGCAGGAGAACTGGATGGATTGGAAGCTATTAGCAGAGACCGAGATGTTTGAATTTAATATTTCAGAATTTTCTAGTGTATTAGGAAAGAAGTTTTCAGATGTATGAAATGGATAGCTTGAGTTGAGTAAGGGAAAAATAAGTGTAGACAAGTTGGTCAAAAAGATCTGAAGGGCTATAACGTCAAGATGCTCATCCTAATGAGCATCTTGATCAGCCCAGTGCTGTGGAAGAGAAAACTAACTAACGAGAGGAGAAGCCTTGAGTGCTGATAGGTGACAGCAAATGCAGGGGTTATCAAAGGGGCAAAGGTTGTACTTGATAGTAAAATAGAAGTAGTTTGGAAACAACGTGGTAAAATGAGGGAAATGCTGATTCCAGTTCGCAAATTGATGGCAGATAAGCAATTTGCTGAAATAATCTGGTGGAAAATTAAAAGTATTCTAGACTCACATTATCCAGTAGTGCTTTCTGCAATACTGGAAATATCTGCACTATCTAGTAAGATAGCTACTATTCACATCTATATCTTGAACATTTGAAGTGTAGCTTAGTGAAATTGAAGAACTGAATTTTAAATTTCATTAAAAATTAAATATAAATAATTACATATGGCTAGTGGCTACTATATTGGTCAGTTCAGCTCTAAACTGTTCATTGATTTTTCAGCTAAGAAGCTGAAACCAAAGATGTTAAGAACCTCAATGCTGACATATAAATAGGGGTAAAACTGGGGCTAGAATGAGGGCTATAGAAGTAGAGAGGAAACAGTTAAAAATAAATGCAGAGGAATAATTTTAAAGACTTAGCAGTGAACATAATTTGGTTTATCAAGTTAATAATAATCATAATCATTAATATTATTAAAAGTTAATAGTAATTCCAAAGGTGTAAGATAAGGCGATGAGAGAAGATAGAATGGCTTTAATAATAATGGACAAGATAAGAATTTGAGAGAAAGGAAGCAATTGATAAATTCAGTTTTTGAACAGTTTTCTTTTCTCTTTAAATTTTTGGGGTTTTTGGTGGGGGTGTGTTGGGAATTGAACTCAGGGCCTTGAGCTTGCTAGGCAAGCACTCTACCACTGAGCTAAATCCCCATCCCCCATACATTCAGTTTTTGACATACTTGATAAAGAGGAAGTGTTTTTTAAATTGTTTTAATATGTACATGTTTGCAGTACATAATGATTACATTCATCATAGGGAGTTGGTACATGTGCATAATGCATTTTAATTCTTTTTAAAAGAAGTATTTTAGATTAAAAGAGGTATAACAAACAAGGACTAGACCAAAATTTTCTGGCTTTCATTCTAATATTCCATTATATCACAGAAGATACTTTTGATTGTAAGATAAATTTTTATGAGAAATTTGAAATAGTCTCTCGAAATTTTTTTAATGTTTGAAAAATAATTGCCTTTAGCTTTGCCTTATGAGTGGAGAAATCATTCAAATGTCCCCTCAAATGAGTCTCATCTTCGAAACAATGGACCTTTCCCAGGCCTCAGTAAGTCTGTAATTTAATAGATTAATGGTTTATGTGTTTGTCCATTTGTTCACTTGTCCATTCATTAATTTAGTCTAAAGTAGCTTTTATTGTGTATCACAAAATGGGTTTGGAACTGGGAGTACAAAGATAAACAAGACATGGTATAAACTTAGAAAGGATGAGCAGCATGTTAATAAATCTCAGTACACAGTTACATGTAAGCCCTCTAACAGTAAAAACCGAACTGAACATCCACAAGGGGAATGAACAGAGGACCATGGAAGGTGTTTGAGTGTTTTTGTTTTGAGGAAGATATAAGATTTCTCCAGGGAGATTGGTTGGGCCCAGGCATTCCAAATCATGACAAGATGATGTATAAAGGAAGACATGGAACCATGAAATGCCCGAGGAACAGAAGTAAAAATAGTTTTCTGTGTGGGGAACATCTAGTGCATATGAGGCTGTAGAGGTGGACAGAAGCCAGATCATGAAGGCCGCATAAGTCGTGCTAAGAAGTAGTTGGTAATTGCTGGATACCTCTGGTATGAATGCAACCGTGAGTTAACAAAAGTTGTCTTTTTTCTCTAGCCTGCCACTGTAAGTCGTTGTGGCATGATTTATTTGGAGCCCTCACAGTTAGGGTGGGAACCACTTGTGTCTTCATGGTTGAATTCACTAAAAGAACCTCTATGTGAACCAGAACACCAAGCTCTTCTGAGCGGACTTTTTGACTGGTTAATAGCACCTTCTTTAAGATTTTGTAAGCGAAATTGCAAGGTAACACTGTAATTCTCTGATCCACTCGACTTTCTTTATTTTCCATTCAGCTTGACTAAATTTAAAGTCACAACCATAACTAAAACTAGTGTTCTCTTTACAATTTAGTATCCCCTTTTTGTTTTATATTGCTCAAGTTATAGCTGAATAACTTAGAAGGTAAATTTCTTCCAGTTAAACTATTTGTATGAAGCCATTATATTTAAAGCTTTAAAAAGCCAAAATCTCTTCTACCTTTAAAAAATATTTAAAATATATACCTTTGTAAGTTCACATGTGTATTTAGTATTTTATAAGAAAATTATATATTGTATTAGTTCCCTAAGATTGTCATAAATTACCCCAAATTTGATGGTTTAAAACAACAGAAATTCTCTTGGTTTTGGAGGCTGTAAATCTGAAATCAAGATGTTGGCAGGGCTGTGCCTCCTTTGAAACTCTAAGGGAGAATCTTTTCTAACCTCTTCCAGACTCTAGTAGCTCTACAGTTCCTTGGCTTGTGGCTGCATTGACTCCAAATCTTTTCTTCCAGCTTCACACGGCCTTCTATTCTGTGTCTCCTTCTTTCAGTGACACTTACAAGCATTTGGGGTCTTGGGTTTAGTGCCTACTGTATAATCCAGAATAATCTCCTTGTCTCAAGATCCTTAATTACATCTTCAAAGATATTTTTCCTATAAGATCATGTTCATAGATTCCTGAGATTGGGACATTGAAATACCATTTTGGGGACCACTATTGAAATGTCACTACCCCACAAAAATACATCACACACACATACTTACATGTAAATAAATATATTGATATACAGAGGGAAAAGAGATAGTCAGTAGATTTTTCACCCTAAAATTTATTTCAGGAATAGGAAAAATGTGAGTCATAAAAGGAAAAACTAAGCAATTCCATTTTATGAAGATTCTGTATGGAGTCTTCACAGAATAAATATACAAAATTCTTTTGTAGTTTTTTTTTAAGTTTTAAAACTCTGATACTGTACATTGTAAATAACACAAAATAGTCTCCATCTTTCCAGATAATGAGTAAAGGATCTTCTTTTTATAATCTTCACATTTTCTATATTCAGTCAATTCCAAAGAGCTATTGATTTTTTCCTCGATAATGTTTCTTTCATTTTTCTCTTCTTTATTGCTGTTTCCCCATTTGCTTACCCTACCTTTTGTATTATAGTAGCCTCAGTTCTGACTTTCATTATTTCCTACTTGAATCAATACAATAGAGCTCCTCTGGCCCAGCCTAGATGCTTTTACTAGAAACACACACCTTCACTTTTTAAATTTATTGGTATATTTTTGATATACATAATGATCACATTCATCAAAAGGAATTTGTACCTGTACATAATATATCTTGATTCTTCTTTTTCCCCATTCCCCTCCCTTCCCTTCAACCTTTCTTCCCCTCCTTCTGTAGAAAAGCTTTGTTTCTATTTTTTCCCTCCATTCTTTCTTTTTTTCCCTTCCTTCCTTTCCTCCTCTCCCCTCCCTTGCTCCCCTTCCCATTTGAACATTTTCTTCCTACTTCCCAATATCTGTCATCCATGTTGGTCCTTATTTACCCTTTTGATTTCTCATACAAGAGAAACATTGTGGTATTTAAACTTCTGTGTCTGATTTATTTCACGCAAAAGTCTGGTCTCAAGGTACATCCATTTAACTAGAAATATTTTAAGTTTATTCTTTATGGCAGAGTAGTACTCCATTGTTTATAAAAACTACATTTTCTTTATCCATTCATCCACTGATGGACATTTGGGGTGTTTCCAAGATTTACCTATTATAAATTTTTTTTTTTTACCTATTACAAATTGTGCTCCTATAAACATGGGTGTGTATATGTCACTGTGGTATGGTGCTTTTAACTCTTTGGGGAAGATACCAAGAGGAATAGGTGGGTCAAAGGGAACCTCTAGTTTTAGTTTTTTCAGGAATCTCCATACTGATTTCCTTATTGGTTGTACCAGTTTATACTACCACCAACAATGGAGAAGGGTTCCTTTTTCCCTATAGCCTCACCAGTATTTGTTATTGGTTAATTTCCTAATAATAGCCATTCTTTCTGGAGTGAGACGGAATCTCAATGTTTTAATTTGCATTTCTCAAATGACCAGTGTTGTTGAAAAGTTTTTCATATATTTATGACCTCATTGTACTTCTTCATCTGAGAAGCATCTATTTATTTCAGATGCCCATTTTTGGATTGGATCTTTAAATTTGGGGGGGTTGATTTTTTTGAGTTCTTTATATATTCTAGATATCAGTCCTTTGTCTGAGCCATGCTGATGAAGTTTTTTTCTCCATTCTGTGGGTTGTCTCTTCACTGTTGGTGGTTTCTTTTGCTGGGATAAAACATTTTAATATGATGAGATCCCAGTTGTTGGTTCTTTGTAATGTTTCCTAATGTGATTGGGGAAATTAGATTTAGTGTTTCTGGGTTTTTTTGTGTTTTTGTTTGTTTGTTTGTTTTTTTGTTTTGGTGCTGGGGATCGAACAGTGTTTCAATTTTAATATTTAGATCTTTGATCCATTTTTATTTTAGTTTAATACATGGCGAGAGATATGAGTCTAGGTTTAATCTTTGGCATGTGGAAAGCCAGTTTTCCCAGCACTATTTATTAAGGAGACTGTCTTTCTTCCATTGAAGCTGTTTGGCTGCTTTGTCAAAGATAAGGTAGGTGAGTGTGTTTAGAATTGTTTCTGTATCTGCTATTCTGTTCCACTGATCCTTGGTCTGTTCTGTTCTGTTTTGTTTTCCAGTACCATGCCATTGGTTTTTTTTCCCAGTACCATGCTGGGTTTGTTGTTGTTGTTGTTGTTGTTGTTGTTGTTGTTGTTGTTTTGGGGTTTCTTTTGTTTTTTTTTTTTTTTTTCCCCCCCACAGTAGCTTTGTTGTATAATTTCAAGGCAGGGATTGTGATGTCCCCTGCCTTGCCTTTGTTGCCCAGAATTGTTTTTGCTGTTCTAGGTCTCTTCTGGTTCCATGTGAAATTTAGGATTGTTTTCTCTAGTTCTGTGCAGTATGCTATTGGTATTTTGACTGGGGTTGCATTTTGGAAGTATGGCCATTTTCATTATATTGGTTCTGCCTAACCAAAAAACAGGATATCTTTCCATTTTCTTATATCCTCTTTGATCTCCTTTTTCAGAGTACTGTAGTTTTCAGTGTAAAGGTCTTTTACTTTATTAGACTGAATCCTAAGTATTTCATTTTTCTTGATGCTATTGTGAAAGTGTTGTTTCCTTAATTTCTCTCTCAATGAGTTTGTTATTTGTGTACAGGAATGCTATTAATTTTTGACTGTTGACTTTGTATCTTGCTATGCTACTGAATTTGGTTATTAATTCTGGAAGTCTTTTGATAGAGTTTTTGGCATCATCTATGTAGAGTGTCACATCATTCCCAAATAATGATAATTTAACTTCCTCCTTCCTATCCTTATTCCTTTCATTTCTTTGTCTTGTCTGATTGCTTGGCTAATGTCTCCAGAACTATATTGAATAGGAGTCATGATAGCGAGCGTCCTTGTCTTGTTCCTGATTTTAGAGTAAAAGCTTTCAGTTTTTGACCATTTAGTGTGATGTTGGCTGTTAGTTTGTCATAGGTGGCTTTTATCAGATTGAGATAAAGACCTTCTACTCCAGTATTCTGTAGGGTTTTTTTTTTTTTTATCAGGAATGGGTGTTGGACTTTTTCAAATGTTTTTTCTGTGTCTATTAAGACAATCATGTCCTTGTTTCTATTAATGTAGCATATACCTTCACTTTAAAAAACAACTTCATTTGGAGCCCCTTCCTCTTACAATGAGATTTCTTAACACAGCCTGTAATGCCTCTTGAGATCTGACCCTCATCTGCTTCTCAGTCCCTACTTTTTGCCCTTCTTTCTTCACACTCCATTTTTACATCTCCTTAATAATTTGCGTCTTCTCATACCTTCATTTCTTTGAATGTGTAGCTTTCCTTTCCTTGAACATTTTTCTCTTCTTTTTCTATGTAACTTAGCATTTTCTATGCAAATTCAGCTCAACCACAGAGTCTACCAAAAAAATGTATACATACTTCAGGAAAAGAAATACTTGCTTAAATATTTTAATGCTTAATTTATTGAGACATCTTGAGATTAATACAAGTTACCTTTGCCCTCTACAATTGTAAGAGGTGCTCAAAGTGGTGGCCATTACTTTCTAGACATTTATTAGTATGGCGTACTGTTGCTTGGGTAATCTTGGTCATTGAGATTGCTGCACATGCATTTTCAATTTCTTCTCTGAGGACCAGCAGTGTAGCAGGTTTTCTACAATACCCAACATCCTCTTTGGTCCTGCATATGAGGGTAACACCATCTGTTGAAAACACACATACTATTTTTCTTTTCCTGAAGTGTGTACACATTTTTTTTTTTTTTTTTTTTGGCTGACTCTGTATTGCTTACTCTGGGAAACCTTCCTTTATCCCTTTCCCATTTCCCTGAGTCTGTGCTCCTTCTACCCTGAGATTTCCTCTGTCATATGATTATTAGACCATATTTTTTTGTGTATTTAGTTTTAGTGTTGTTGCTTTTCCAGGATCATGTCTTTATTTCTGAGTTCCTTGCTTCGTCCATAGGTATATAGATGTATATGTCTTTCATAAATGTTTGTTGAATAAATAAATGAGTTAATGGCCATTAAAGGCATCATTTCTGTTATCCTTAGAACATTATTTGTTTACAGTAGCTAGTTTTCATTTAGAATAATAATATGTTATGTAGAATTTTGTAATATAATGGGCCAAAATAAAATATTTGAGAAATGTCTTTATCATGTTTACAATTTAAATTCTTTAAATTTAAATGTTGTAAATTTTTAACCTGGTAGCAAAGTTTTATTAAAGGTAGGAAAAGAAATAGGCTCTACAGAGTGAGGTTGGTACAAGTAAAAGTAGGAAAAGAAGTGTGCCCTGTACTGTGAGGGTGGGCCACGATACAAGAGAGAACACAGTGGCCTAAGTGTTACAAACTTTAAAAAAATTTTTTAGGTTTTTGAGACGGGGTGTCAGTATGTAGTTCAGGTTGACCTTGAACTTGCTTATGTAGCCTGGGCTGGCTTTGAACTCACAGTGATCGTTCTGCCTCAGCCTCCCATGTGCTGGGATTAAAGGTACGCACCACCACATTCAGCTCCCTTACCCATTTTTTAAGTGAATTATTTACCTCCTTTTATTCTCTAAGTAAGATGAAAGTTAAGAAAAATATCTTATTCTTTTCAATTTGCAGGAACTGTTTCCTACAAGTAATAGCAATATGGTCATATCTCTTACACGCCTCTTTGAAGTACTGCTCTGTGATGTGGTAGAAAATGATCCTACTAGCAAGCACATTCGTGTCTGGATTATGGTTTGTTTTACACTTAATGTGTTTAAAATACAGAATAAAATACCCTTCTGGCAAATAGTATTTGTATTCAGAAAGATGTTTACATGGGGGTTGGGGATTTAGCTCAGTGGTAGAGTGCTTGCCTAGCAAGCATAAGGCCCTGAGTTCGATCCCCAGCACCCCCCAAAATAACCAGGAAATAAATAAAGATGTTTACAACATCCAGAGAAGTTTTTTGGTGATCACTGAAAGAGTAGCTGAAGATACTAAAGTTGGTCTTATGTGGTATTCTGATGCTAAAAAGTACTTTAAAGAAAGTAAAATATGTCAGATGAACTGAAACTACCTTTTCATGTATAAAAGATCATATTGGGGTAAACACAGTACTTAAAGTGATTTAACATTAAGCCCCTTGTGACTTTAGGTGAATTGATTTTGTCTTAATGTTAAGCCATTTATGCAGCTAGGTAGGTGGAGTGTTGCAAGCAGAATCCTTGGAGAAGTCAGTAGTCCTGGTTAGCTAAAGTCTGGAGGTCAAAAAGTCCAGAAACTATGGCAATAGTGAGCAGAAATTATCAAAGGAAACCAAAGGAAAGAATTTTTTTGTTTTATTTTGTTCTTGGTCCTTTTTGTTTGTTCCTCTTTCTCATCTGCCACCTTATTATTTTTTTGAGTTTTAAAAATAATCTTTATTTTCTAACAGTTAATATGTACATTACAGGAAACAAAAACACAAGAAAGAAAGAGCAGTCATTTGCAGTCATAAGCAGCTTAGCTGAATATGTTCTTCTAGGTCCCATGTGTACGTACATAACATGCCATTTTGTGTGACTGAATTTGTACAGTATGTGTCATGCTTTTCCACATGTCATGTACATTCACCAATTCAGCAGAGCTACAGAATATTTTTGATAAACAAGAACATACTATACCAACTCCATCTGTTGGGAAAAAATTATAATCCTGCCTTTCTTGGGAACAAAAATTTCTCTGAATATACAAATGGCAACAGGCCTCCAGATAGAAGTATTGGCAAAGTTATAATTATGGTACTGCATTTCCTTAATGCTCAACTTAAAATGAGACATAAAGCGATGGAATACACCAAGCTATGTGTCCGAGAGTTATCAGATCTCTGCTATTGAGATACTAGCAAGAAGGTATGTTCCCACTGAATTATTAACATATTTCTACAGTATGCTAAAAGACATACACACACATCGATTCTTCTTACCAAATGTAAATCTGAACACTTTGCGAACATCTCTCCTTGTATGCTTATTTCTGCCCTTCTACTGCCAGCCTAATGACAAGTCCTGATATGCACTGCCTAGAGATGTAACAATCTAAGTTGCATCTTTTCTATCAAATATAACAAAAAGATATTTAAATGTTGTCTAACTCACTACCTCTAACTCATTACCTGTAGTAATTATACATTACCATACATTGTCACTTCAGAACAGCTATGAAGCTTAAGTAAGAATGCAAATTAGTATATTAAAGCTTAAATGCTGTATAACAGAGTATGAACTTTGTGCCCCCTTGTTCTTAATGTCTTGAAGTTTTCTACTCTCCTCATCTGTTCTACTCTATGGCAGTAGTGGTTCCCTTCCATTGTTTTCCCTTCACCTTGTTGCCACAGAAAGTCTTTTACCTGGTACATCTCACATTCCACTGTATCCTGCTAACCATAATTTCTTCCTTTCCACCTCCCTTTACCTTCTTCCACTTTAGAGGAATTGAACAGACATATTTGAAGTATACCTTTTTTTCCTCCCTAGGTTTGGATCTGTCTTTCACATGCAGTTCTCAATATTCTTTCATACCTATTTTTATTACTTTTGTAAAATAAAAAAGTATCACAGGAATATATACAAATATACTTATATTGCAGAAAATTTTTGCTCTTTTGGCAAATTCCAACTCTCAGCCTTTCAAATGATTGAGAATCACTTCTGAAGACTTATATGGGATGAAATTTTTCTCTTAACATACATTTGAATTTTTTTTTTAACTAGATAAGGCATGTACATGAAGTAAAATTCCAAATCCAAAAGTAGGTTTTTCATCTATACCAGTCCTCCTGCTACCCTTAAGGGCCCCATGTAGCCTTCTAAATGTATTTTATATTCTGAAGGTATATACTTTTATATGTATACATTTTTATACATCTTAACATATTATATGTACTAATTTGCATTCTTACAATATGTTTTGGAAATTGTTCCATATCAGTACTTATAGAGTTACCTCATTTTACAACAGCTGCTTGTATGTCAGTGTGTATAGCATAATCTAAGTAAGCAGAACCCCTATTGAAGAACACATGGGTTGTTTCTGATCTTTGACTATTAAAAAGGGTGCTGCAGTGAGTATTCTTGTACATCTATCATTTTTATAGGCAACAATATATTTGAGGATAAACTAAAAGAGATATTTCTAGATCATTTGTTACAGACATTTAAATTTTTAAAAGATAGTGCCAGAAAAATGATTCTTTTTATGAGCAGGCCTTAATATGTTTAGTTTTATTGGAGTTTTCTTTACTTTTCATTAAAATAATTACTATAAATTAATTTTTTTTCAACCAACAGGCTTGCTTTATATTCTCTTTAATTTGGTCCATTGGAGGAAGTTGTGATACAGATGGTCGTCTTGCTTTTGATACTTTCATACGGTTAATCATAATGGGGAAAAATGAAGAAAACCCAGTACCAGCCTGTGTGGGTAAATGGGAATGCCAATTTGATGAAAAAGGCCTGGTTTATGACTACATGTATGAGGTATGACATAAAATGCTTGTTATGACAAGATGTCTTGACTCTTAAGTTGTGTTTTTCAGTCCTTTCTCTATACTTCTCTATAATTAGTAGCAGGATCGATAAACTTGCTGTTTTTCCACTTTATAAAAGAATTCATAATGGATTCTTTTAAACAATAAATATTTAAATAATCATTTTATTTATACAATTTTTATTTCACAACCTCTAAGATCTGGAGAGAATCTTAGTTATTATTTTGCCTATATTATAGAAACATAGAATGATGAGTAGCTAGCAGAGCCAGGACTTGAGGCCAGTTCTGCTGACTAAACAGTACAGGACTCCTTCCCCAAAACCATGCTAACACAGAACTTTAAGAATATAATCAAAAACAGAATTTCATCTCCGTTCATTGTAGTAAAAAGTCAATAAAGTGATCTCTAAGAGTAAAAAAATCAAGAGAGGAAAACACATGCACATTCTTTAAGAATCGAAGATGAATATCAAAATACACAGCTTAAAGAGATAAAGGTTGTAGCCACTAGGGAGGAGAAGATGGGAGTATGGAATTGCTGGTTTTCTTAATCGTGTAAAACTTTTGACTCTAAAATATGTGTATATATAACTTTGATAAAACTAAAACTAAAACTTTAAAAATATGCACTAATAAGGACATTTTTACCTACACTTTAAAGGCAAAATTACTACCATTCAGACACATACCATAGACATATAGAAATTGCTAGAAAATAGGAAATGATTCTTAGAGGTAGCCCTATCCTGAAGCAAGGTCATAAGCTTTTGTTACTTTGCCATATATTTACCTGTTTATTTCTTGGTAGTGGGAGGCTTGGGATCCTCTGGGAGAGGGAAGGATGATCTGGAGAAGAATATACTAGTTGGAGGTAATGCAGATCAGAAGGCAGTCAGGTGTGTCAGGACAGCAGCTCATTTTCAGCTGGTGGTTCAGATGAATTTCAATATTGTAACAGTTGCACAACCATGACGATATGTCCTGGTTGAGCATCAGCTTGGGTTAAAATGCCAGAGGATAATTTTAGAGAAAAGTAGATAGAGTTCATGTGATAATTTGTTTTTAGCTAGATTACTGTTTACTGTGAATTATGAAAAACCTGAAACCAAAGTCCAATAATTTGTAACAAGGTACATTAGAGTGACTTTTAAATGAATACTTGATAAATGCAAAAGAATATCTTAAAGGCATTTTGAGAAGATTAGAGTGTAAAGAGGACATAAAGGCAAACGTACCTGAAATTCTAGATCATGTTGCGTTCATGATAAAATGTTGTTAAATTTTTCAGATTATCATTTTAAAAAACAAACCCAAAGAAAATGTATATTGCTTAAATTGGGTGGCAGGTTCATGGATGTTAACCTTGTTAATTTGCTTTATGACTTAAGGATATTACTTACATTCTTTTATGTGCATTAATATTTCATTATAAAAAACAAAAAGACTAAAAGTTTTATTATTTATTGGGGGCTGCTGGGCAAGTGCTCTACCACTTGAACTAAATCCCTAACCCTGTGACTAAAGATTTTAAAAGCAAGCCATGTAAGTATTGAAAAGAGCCTTTAAAATATAGCAAATATATGGTTATAACATTTTCGTATTCTCTTGTAGTTGAAAAACCGAGGTCGCTGGCTCCATTGGAATGAGTTAATTAAAAGTACTAATTTAGAAGATAAACATATCAATATCCAAGATATCATAGTCCCTACAATGGATACAATTAGATATACATTTCTTATGGATTTGAATATTATCTCTGCAAAGTAAGGAACTCTGCTACAAACATGTATTTTGAATGTAATGGTGCCATTCTAGTTGGATTATAGCAATTTTTAAAGTAAACTTTGAGGTCATTCAGTAACCGAGACCCAAGGAGACAAATTGACATGTCCAAGGTGACATGCATTGTTAATGATAAACCTAGAATCCAAGTTTCCTATTACTTACTCCAAAGCTCTTGCCATTATACTTCGTTGCCTTGCGCGTCCCCTCGTAACGGCAGAGTACAAGTCAGCTGCAGTGTTATGGTTAAAAGCTCTGCATTGTATTTAAAGGTTAAGTATATTCCTGCGATATCAAACTGACAATAATGTACATTCTCCCATTATACTTAGCATTTTTCTAGTATGTCCTATGACAGTGCTGGATTCCATAACTTAGGTAAATATCAGATTTAAAACTCAGATTTAAATCAGAATACATCAAAAGAGAGCATATAATAATGGTCAGAAATATACACATGCATTGTAGGCATGTACATACCAACTTTCTTAATAATATTTTTATCATTATTTTTCTTTTAAAACATTAGGTTTAATTTGTCATTAATACTTTAAACTAGAAACATTTACATAATATTCATAAGCGTCTTTTTTTTTCAATACGGAACTTTTTTGGTGGGGGGTGTTGGGGATCGAATTCAGGGCCTTGTGCTTGCTAGGCAAGTGCTTTACCACTGAGCTAAATCCCCAACCCCAAGAACTTGTTTTTGAGTGCATTTTGTTGCACTGTTATCTTGTTTTAAAAAAACAGGCAAATGGCTTATAAGAAATATTATTTCATCCCTATTTTGCATTGTTTTACTTTAGATGCATTGTTTTACTTTAGAGGCTAATATTAAAAACTCTGTAGCCAGATACAGTAATGCACACATGTAATCCCAACTACTTTGGAGGTTGAGACAGGAGGATCAGATTAACCTGGGTAAGATAGACACTATCTCAATCAATCAATCAATCAAATAAATTAATATTTCTTGGGAGACAAGGCAATTGCCAGTTCTGGAAAATTCCTGGTACAAGAGTTCTTTTGTTCCAAAAATCATTCATCTGAATAATACTTTTAAATGAGTAAGTACAAATATACAATTAGAAGAGTAATCACTTACATTAAAATATATTTATTAAAATATTTGGGTTATAATAGTAATGTGTGCTTCATTAATAAGATCTAACAGTAGGTATAATGAATGTAATTATTTTAAAGGAGTAATGAACGTGAATATTATTTTTGAGATAATTGTAAAAATTGTGATTACAATTGTTGCATTTTATTTAGAGAATGGTAAAGGGATAACCTTTTCGTCACCCAAATTCACAGATTGTGTGAATTCTATGAATTTCTTCAGTTGGTTTGTAGACCCACTAGAATAGTATTTTATTAATTAAAGTTATTTTAATAAATAAGTTTCTACAAAGTGAGTATTAAGCGGAACATGTAGGTGAATTCTCAGGGATCCGTTCTAGTTCTAAAAGAACTTTAATTTGGCATTTATACTTCAGTGATAATCTAAAAAATGTATAGCAGCTTGATTTGGCTCACTTAGGTCATCTTTTACAATGGAACACTGCTCCTCAGTTTTAGTGACAGCACGTGTGTATCTTTATGTATTGTGTGGTGACAAGTTACTGGTCAAAATGAAAATATTTAATTTTTAATGCAGCATTTCTGAAACTTGAATTCCT
Source organism: Hystrix cristata (assembly GCA_004026905.1). Lineage (NCBI taxonomy): Eukaryota > Metazoa > Chordata > Mammalia > Rodentia > Hystricidae > Hystrix > Hystrix cristata. The sequence continues at coordinate 38,706 of PVJO010010854.1, read as the reverse complement.
CAGAGTTTTGTGAACATAAACTCCTATGATTTTTACCACCCTTAAAATTAGTAAACTTCAACCAAGGATCGGAAACCACGCTTGAGGCTCCATTGAATGAGGAATTTCTTAGAGCTTGCTTTTAAACAAATAGTTTTAGTTAGTAACTGAATTGATTTAAAATGCTACTAAATTTAGTAGTTGTTAGCTTTAGAATTCACTGTCATTCCAATCTAACAATAAGTAGTCTTATTAAGGTATCTGTGAAACAGTCTAAATTTATCTTATTGCTTTCACCTTACTATTCCATTTCATATTATTCTATACCCTTACTAAAAAGTACAAATAAATAATTTTCATAGGAGACAAACTTTGACTTTCTTTTTCAAAAAGCTAATCATATTACTTGTTTTACTAGTGTGTTGCAATGTTAATATTTTCTTTTTTTAATTTTATTTACCAAGAACATGTATTGGTACACTGTATACATAATGACTACATTCATCATAGTTAATTTGTACCTGTACATGATATATCTTGGTTTCCCCCCTTCCTCACTCCTCCCTTCCACTCCCCCTCCCCTCCTTATTTACAACAGCTTTATCTACATTTTTCCATTTTTTCTATTCTTTTTCCCTTCCTTCTTTCCCCCCTCTTCCCTTTCTAATTCTCTTCCCTTTTGAATATAATCTTTCTTTTACATAATATCTATTATACATGTTTGTCCTTATTTACACTTACTGTTTCTCAGATTAGAGAAACAATTTGGTATGTACTCATGTGTCTGATTTATTTTATTTAAGAGTATGTTCTCAAAGTACATCCACTTACCTATAAATGTCTCAAGTTTATCCTTCTTTATGGCAGAGTAGTACTCCATTGTGTAGAAAAACCACATCTTCTTTAGCAATTCAATAGTTCTTGGGCATTTGGGTTGTTTCCAAAACTTAGCTATTACAAACTGTGTTGCTATAAACATGGTTGTGCATATATCCCTGTGGTACAGTGTTTTTAATTCTTCTGGGAAGATACCAGGCAGCGGAATAGCTGAGTCAAATGGAACCTCTAGTTGTAGTTTTTTGAGGAATCTGCACACTGATTTCCACAATGGTTGGACCAATCTACATTCCCACCAACAGTGGAGGAGTGTTCCTTTTTCCCCCCACAGCCCCGCCAGCATTTGTTATTGGTTTTCTTGATAATAGCTGTTCTTTCTGAAGTGAGATGGAATCTTAGCATTGTTTTGATTTGCATCTCTCGAATGACTAGCGATGTTGAACACTTTTTCATGTATTTATTTGCCATTTTTATTTCTTCATCTGAGAATTGTTTATTCATTTCAGATGTCCATTTTTGGATTGGGTCTCTAAATTTGGGGGGCCTGATTTTTTTGAGTTCTTTATATATTCTAGATGTTAGATCTTTGTCTGAGGAATGTTTGGCAAAAATTTTTTTCCACTCTGTAGGGTTTTGGCCCACTTTAGTGATTTCTTTTGCTGTACAGAAGCTTTTTAATAGGATGTGATCCTAAGCACTGATCCTTTGTGTTGTTTCCTGTGCAGTCTGAGTTTTGTTCATAAATTTTTTTCCTACCTCTATGTCTTCAAGAGTTCTTCCTATTCTATCTTCCAGCAGATTTAGTGTTTCTGTTTTAATGTTTAGATCTCTGATCCACTTCGATTTTCGTTTAGTATCTAGTTTTAGTTTTTGGCATGTGGCAAGCCAATTTTTCCAACACCATTTATTAAAAAGGCTGTCTTTCTTCCAGTGGGAGTGTTTGGCTCCTTTGTCAAAGATGAGGTATTTGAGTGTGTTTGGAGTTGTTTCTGTATCTTCTAACCTGTTCCATTGTTCCTTGGGTCTGTCTTTTTGCAAGTACCATACTGTTTTTTATCACAGTAGCTTTATACTATAATTTCAAGTCAGGGATCATGATGCCCCCCTGTCTTTCCCCTGTTGCCCAGAATTGTTTTTGCTATTCTCGGTCTCTTCTGGTTCTAGATGAATTTTATGATTGCTTTCTCTAATTCTGTGAAGTACATTATTGGTATTTTGATTGTAATTGCATTAAATCTGTATAGTAATTTAGGAAGTATAGCCATTTTCTTCCTACCCCAGAACACGGAATATCTTTCCATTTTCTAATATCCCTTTTAATTTCCTTTTTTAGAGTACTGTAGGTTTCAATGTAAAGATCTTTTACTTGCTTTGTTAGATTGATCCCTAAGTATTTCATTTTTGGGAATGCAATTGTGAAAGTGTATCTTCCCTAAGTTCTTTCTTGGTGAGTTTGTTATTTGTATATAGAAATGCTATTGATTTTTGAGTGTTGACTTTGTATCCAGCTCCACAAAGTTTTTTGGTAGTGTTTTTGGGGTCTTCTATGTAGATTATCATGTCATCCACAAATAATGATAGTTTAACTTCTTCCTTTTATTTCTTTCTGTTGCATAATTGCTCTGGCTGATGTTTCCAGAACTATATTGAATAAGAATGTGATAGTGGACAGCCTTATCTTGTTCCAGATTTTAGTGTGAAAGCTTCCAGTCTCTAACCATTTAGTATGATGTTGGCCATGGGGTTGTTGTAGATGGCTTTTTATCAGGTTGAGATATAGACTGTTTATTCATAATTTCTGTAGGGTTTTTTAAAATCATGAATGGGTGTTAGATTTTGTCAAATGCTTTTTCTGCATCTATTGAGATGATCATGTGATTTTTGTCTTTGATTCTGCTGATGTCGTGTATTACATGTATTGATTTGCATATGTTGAACCATCCCTGCATCCCTGGGATGAATCCTACTTGGGCATAGTGTATAATCTTCTTGATAATTCGTTGTATTCTGTTGGCCAGTATCTTATTGAGAATTTTCGCATCTATGTTCATTAAAGAAACTGGCCTGTAGTTCTCTTTTTTGGTTAGATCCTTTTCTGGTTTTAGTATCAGGGTAATGCTTGCTTCCAGGAATGTTTTTGAAGTACTGCTTCCCCGTCAATTTCATTAAAGAGTTTGAGGAGTAGTGATATTAGATCATCTCTGAATTTCTTGTACAATTCAACTGTGAATCCGTCAGGACTTGGGCTTTTTCTTTGTCGGTAGGTTTTTAATTACCTCTTCAATTTCAATGGCTGATATTGGGTTATTTAGTATTTTTATTTCTTCTTGATTCAGCTTTGGTAACTCATATTTATCTAAGAATCTGTCCATTTCTTCAGTGTTTTCCATCTTGTTTGAGTATAGGTTCTTGGAGTAGGTACTGATGGCTTTGGATTTCTGTAGGGTCAGTTGTGACTTCATCCTTTTCATTTCTTATTGCATGCATTTGAGTCTTTCCTTTTTCTGATAAGATTGGCTAGGGGTTTGTCAATTTTATTTACTCTTTCAAAGAACCAACTCTTTGATTCATAGATTCTTTGTATTGTTTTCTTAGTAATATTTTTCAAATAATTATTATTAAAGGTTGCAATGTTAGGCAAGAATACGTACCAGTCATTACTCTTACAAATCTTTCATAAAAGTAACAACCATAGGTAAATATTGAGACTTTCTATGTAAAGATGATTTCATTATTCCTTGTTTTCAAGTAACTCCAAATTCCTTTGGTAAAAATGTATTCTGACTTTCTTCCATTTTGAATAACATGCTCATTGTTTTCATAAAGGCCACTGCTTTTTGTGGGTCCAACGGGCACAGGAAAATCAGTGTATGTGAAGGATAAGCTAATGAATCACTTGGAAAAAGACCAGTACTTTCCTTTTTATATTAATTTCTCTGCACGGACTAGTGCCAATCAGGTTCAGGTTAGTTAAAATTTATTTCTGTATGTGATAAATGTTTAAAATTGTGTGTTAAGTGAGCAACTGTGTAAATCTGTGAATTTAAAGACAGTGTTTTTACACTAATAGTAGATAATCGAGCTCTGTCATTTTTTTTTTTCCTGAGATGAAGCAATGACTGATTTCCTAACTGGAGAAGGGAATCTAATAGAAAGTCACACACACAAACATGACTGCACACACACGCGGGCGCACGCATACACCCCTGGGCAGTAGGCATTGAGAGTGAGAGAACTTTCATTTGTCCTTTCTGGAGTCTACCATATGATCTTTAGGGGGATTTGCTGCTCACTGGATCTTTCTATAACAGGAACCATGTAGCTCTACATTCCACCTTTTCCCTCTACATGTGACAAGATGAAACTACTTCATGAACCCTTTTCCAATTGGCATGTTTAACATCCATTTCCTAATTTATGCCTAGCCATTCTCCCCTGACCCGTTTCTATTATGTTAAGCCTATAGAATTCATTTAACTTCAAATCTTACAAATTTAGAGCTTCTTTACTGTAGAGTTTTATTTGTATGAAAATAGTTTCAGTATTCATTTTTACAATGGACAAGTGAGTTCCAAAAATATCAGACATACAAGAAAACATATACATTTATGTCGGCTATAAGAAGTTGGTGAAATTTATAAAGATTTATGCCTTTGTTTTGTTTTTTAAAGATTAATGCTTTTAAATATTAAATAAGTTAAAGTTAATGTTGGGGGTATCCCATGAGAAAATTATATATGGTAGAATTATATATGTGTGTGTAAAATATTAATGTAATGTATACATACCTGTTTAATAATTCTGGATACATAGAAGGGTTTCAAAAAGAGTTATTTGAGTGATGTTGAGTGTAAAGCTTAGTATCACCCTAAATATGAATGAATAAGAATAAACACATAGATAATGCTGCTTCACATTATTTCCTTACAAAGACTGTTAAACTCCTTTTCTTTTCTGGTGGGTTTTTTTTTTTTTTTTTTTTTCTGAGACAGGGTCAAGCTATGTAGTTCAGGCTGTCCTTGAACTCACTATTTAGCCCAGGCTGGCCTCGAACTCACAGTGATCCTCCTGCCTCAGCCTCCTGAGTGCTGGGATTATAGGCATGCGCCATCACGCCTGAGTCTTTTCCAGTGCTAAATATGGCTATTTATGTTAAATTAGTCATGAGAAATTGGGCAAATAGTAGCAGGCATTTATAAAAACCCCATAGATACTGGCAACATAGGTCTTTCTTCTTAATACTTACTTAACATAAGCAAAGATAATAATAGTAAATTCACAGTATAATTATAGGTAAATATATCACTCTTTTCTTTTTAAAATTTTAGAATATTATTATGGCAAGATTGGATAAAAGGCGCAAAGGAGTTTTTGGTCCACCTATGGGAAAGAAGTGTATAATTTTTATAGATGATATGAATATGCCAGCCCTGGAGAAATATGGAGCTCAACCTCCTATTGAATTATTACGACAGTTTTTTGACTGTGGACATTGGTAAATATTTAACTGAAGACTTTAAAAGGCATGCTGAAGTCATATCTCATATTTTACATTTTATTTTATTTTTTTATCAAGAACATGTATTGGTACATTGTATACATAATGATAACATTCATCATGGTTATTTTGTACCTGTTCATGATGTATCTTGGTTTTACCCCCTCTTCCCTACCACTCACTTCTGCTACCCCTTCCCTATTTACAGCAAGTTTATTTATATTTTCCCATTTTTTCCCTTTCCCCTTTCTTTCCTTTTCCCCTTCCTTCTTTTCCCCCACCCCCTTTCTAGTTCTCCTCTCTTTTGAGTATTATCTTCCTTTTATTTAATATCTATTACACCTCTTTGATGTGTACTCATGAGTGTCTGATTTATTTCACTTAAGAGTATATTCTCAAGGTACATCCATTTACCTACAAATGTCTCTAGTTTATCCTTTTTTAAGGGCAGAGTAGTACTCCGTAGTCCTTCTTGCTAAAGAAGAAAAACCACATCTTCTTTAGCCATTTCTTAGTTGTGGGGCATTTAGGTTGTTTCTAAGACTTAGATATTACAAATTATGTTGCTATAAACATGGTTGTGCATATATTGCTGTGGTATGATGATTTTAATTCTTCTGGGAAGATGCCCAGTAGAGGAAGAGTGGGATCATATGGAACCTCTAGTTCTAGTTTTTTGAGGAATCTCCATACTGATTCCCACAGTGGCTGGACCAATCTACATTCCCACTAACAGTGGAGGCGGATTCCTTTTTCCCCACATCCCCGCCAGCATTTGCTAATGGTCGATTTTTGATAATCGCTGTTCTTTCTGGAGTGAGATGGAATCTTAACGTTGTTTTGATTTGCATCTCTCGAATGACTAGTGATGTTGAACACTTTTTCATGTATTTATTTGCCATTTTTATTTCTTCATATGAGAATTGTTTATTCATTTCAGATGCCCACTTTTGGATTTGGTCTTTAAATTTGGGAGATTTGAAAATCAAATTTGAGTTCTTTGTACATTCTAAATGTTAGACCTTTGTCTGAGGGACAGGTGGCAAAAATTTTTTCCCCAGTCTGTGGATTTTCACCCCACTCTACTGGTGATTTATTTTGCTGTGCAACAGCCTTTTAATAGGATGTGGTCCCAAGTACTGATTCTTTGTATTGTTTCTCGTACAGTCTGGGTTCTGTTCATAGATTTTTTTTCCTACCCCTATATTTTAGTTACTTTTCTCTCGTTGTTGGGACAGAATACTCGACACCCAAATTTAGGGGAAGAAAGGTTTATTAGCTCACAGTCTGCAGAGGTTTCAGTCTATAGTCCGCTGGGTCCGAAGCAGAGCGGGCCGGCGTGGCAGACCGGCAGTCGGCCGGCCACAAAGTAAAGTGAGGAAAATGCAAGGAATGTATGCAAATAAGCAATGCAAACAAGCAGCTAGTTAGCTTCTTCCTGTATCTTTTATCTAGGCTACCTGCCCCCAGGGCAGCCCGCACTCCCACCCCCAATCTCAGTTTCACATCCTTGATCCCAGCAGAACGATGCCAAACCGATCAATGGATCAATTTAGTAATCACATACTCTAGATCCAGCTATCTCTTACCACATGAGGCTTTGGGGGGACATCTAGACACAAACCATAACACCCTATGTCTTCAAGAGTTCTTCCTATTCTCCTCTTTAGTTGATTGTTTGTTTTAATGTTTAAATCTTTGACCCACTTTGATTTTAGTTTAGTACATGGTGAGAGGCATACATCTAGTTTTAGTTTTTGCATGTGGCAAGCCAATTTTTCCAGCACCATTTGTTAAAGAGGCTATCTTTCTTCCAGTGAGGGTGTTTGGCTCCTTTGTTGAAGATGAGGTATTTGAGTGTGTTTGGAGTTGTTTGTGCATCTTCTAGCCTGTTCCATTGATCCTCAGGTCTGTCTTTTTGCCAGTACCGTGCTGTTTTTATCACAGTAGCTTTATAGTATAGTTTCAAGTCGGGGATTCTGATGCCCCTTGCCACGCTCCTTTTGCCCAGGATTGTTTTTGCTATTCATGGTCTCTTCTGGTTCCGGATGAATTTCATGACTGTTACATTTTAATTTTTCAAAGCAAAACATATATTTCCCAAGATGTTTAGGGGAAAAAAAATCATTGCTTAGATTTTTCTACACAGAGATTTTTGAAAGGATTCTCCGTATATGTGCTTGTTTTGTGAGATGCGATCTTGCTGTGATGACAAGGTGGCTGCAAACTTGTGTGCTCAAGCAATCCTTTCACCTCAGAATAGCTGGGACTACAGGTGCACAACACTGTGTTCAGTTCTCTGTGTGTGTGTGTGTGTGTGTGTGTGTGTGTGTGTGTGTGTGGTGCTGGGAATCATACTCAGAGCTTCCTAAAAAGATAGACAAGTGCTCTACCACTGAGATAGACTCCTGGTACCTCTATAGCTTTCTTTTTAAAGATTACTTTTGTAATGGAGTTTTATTATTTACTTATTATGTACATATTAAGTTGAGGAAGGTACAGAGATTTTCTGTATACTACCTCCCCCCACATATTTGTACTATTTCAAATATTACAAATGGGCATATTTCAAATTGCCCATCAGAGTGGCACAGTTTTTCAACTGATAAACTTACACTGATACATCATAGTCACCCGATGTCTGTAGTTGATGTTAAGAATTGCTTTGCATGGTGTATAGCCTCTTGAGTTTGGAAAATGTATAATGTCATGTACCCATCAATAGAAAATCATCCAGAGTATTTTCACTGCCCTAAAATACTCTTTCACCCCTTCTAGGCCCTAGAAACAACTGATTTTACTATCTTCATAGTTTAGCCTTTTCTAGAATGCCACAGTATTTGTCAGCTTTCTGTTGCTCTAACAAATATCTGAACTAATGAACTTATAAAGAAAACAAACACATTTTGGGGCTGGTGATTTAGCTCAGTGGCAGAGTGCTTGCCTTGCAGGTGCAAGGCCCTGAGTTCAATCCTCAGCACCAAAAAAAAAAAAAAAAAGAAAGAAAGAAATGAAAGAAAACACATTTCTAGTTTTGTAGATTCCAGCCCATAATCCAATTGCTTTTAAGATTATAGAGAGGCGGGCTGGCAAGCCTCTTAATGGAAGCCCACCCTGCACTGTAGGGTGCATTTTTATTTTTGTTTTTCCCCCCTTTTTGCTCAGCCCAAACTGGCTCTGCAGATCTCGTTACCCCCTGCCTTCCTGGGGTTTTTCCCTACTTTTAATAAATGTGACTTTGTCACTGTTAAGAAAGAAAGAAGAATTGTGGAGAGTCAGTACATCACGACAGGGAACACACAGGGAGTAAATCACTTGTCTCTTGGCTGGGAAATGAAAGAGAAGAGGAGACTGGGGTGTCACAGTCCCCTTAAAGGGTGTCCCCAGATGGCCTAGACACCTCCGACAAGGCCGCCTCACCTCATGATAGTGCGAGGCTGGGGCCAGACCTCTAACTTGTGGGCCTTGAGATCCAGATCCAAACTGTGGCAGTCATATAGTTGGAATCACACAGCATATGGCCTTTCCAGATTGACCTCTTTCATTTAGTAGTATGCATTTAAATTTCCTCCATGTTTTCTTGTGACTTGACAGCTCATTTCTTTTTAGTGCTGAATAATAATCCATTGTCTAGATGTATGACAGTTTATTAGACCATTCACCTGCTAAAGGATATCTTGGTTTCTTCCAGATTTTGGAAATTATGAATAAAGGTGTTACAAACCTTTAATTGCAGGTGTTGTATGGACATAAGTTTTAAAATTCCTTGGGGAAATACCAAGAAGCACAATTACTAGTTCATATGGTATGAATATGTTTAATTTTTTAAGAAACTGTCAAACTGTCTTCTAGAGTAGCTTGCATTCCCATCAGGAATGAATGAAAGTGAGTATTGCTTCATGTTTATACTACTTGGTGATGACAGTATTCCAGATTTTGGTCATTCTAATAGGTGTGGTAAAGTATTGTTGTTATTTTAATTTGCATTTTCCTGGTTACACATGGTATGGAGCATCTTTTTATGTTTATTTGCCATTTGTATATCTTCTTTGGTGAGATGCCTGTTAGGGTCTTTGGCTTATTTTTTAAGCAAATTGTTTGCTTCCTTATTGTTCAGTTTTAAGAGTTATGTGTGTTTTTGAATGATAGTCCTTTGTCATATGTCTTTTACAAACTTTTCTCCCATTCTGTTGTTTGTCTTCTCATTCTCTTGACATTGCCTTTCAAAGAGCAGAAGTTTTTAATGTAAATGGACTCCAGCTTCTCAATTGTTTCTTTTACATATCATGCCTTTAATGATGCATCTTAAAGAGTCAACATCATACCCAAAGTAACCTAGGTTTTCTTCTATGCTATATCCTAGGAGTTTTGCATTTAATATGTTATATTATGCAAGTTTGTGTTTTGCATTTAACGTTTAGGTCTGTGGTCCAATTTGGATTAGTTGTTGTAAAGGGTGTAATGTCTGTCTGGATTTTTTATTTTTTTAACTTATTTATGGCCTATTGTTCTAGCACCATTTCATTTGCTGAAAGACTTTCTTTACTGGGCTTTGGAGGCAGCGCCTGCCCCCTTTTTGGGCAAAGAGATTCAATATTAAGGGACTTAATGGCCTGCTGAAATAGTCACCTTTTTACTCTGAATAGTTCCAACTAAATTGTCAGTTACACATACATTTCTTATTAAAACTTTGAAGCTTTGTTATTCTGTACTGGGTCTCTTTCTATATATATAAAAAAGTTTATAAATGCTATTTAAACACCCTTGTACACTCTGGAGATTGGGTTTGAGGTAAGAAAAAGAAAATCAGGACTTGGCCATAAGTAGGGTGACTGTATAATTTGTTGCTCAAACTGAGACTAAAAGAGGGGTATTTTTATTACTCTGGGACAGCAAGCACAAAGCATGCTGTCTTAGATAAAATGGAATATATGGTCACCCTGCCTATATCCACCTACAAGCAGGTCATAGAAGCATTTATCCATATTTCTCTGCATTTGGAGAAAGAGAAGGAAAAGTGGAAAAATCGGAAAGAAGAGCAGGAGGAAAGCAAAGGAAGAGCAGGAGGAAGGGACATTCTAGACACACAGAATCTGGGCAATAGAATAGGCGTCACTAAAGGGAGAAATAGAATTCTATTTTAAATAAAAAATTCACTTCTTCTTGAAACATTATCTAAAGTTATTCCTGTCACAGGAGCTACATGAAGGTTATGTTGCTAGGGCTGTTTATATTTCATTCCATCTTATTTTCTTTATAACATATTGTTTAAATTTTTTACTATGCTTTCAAGGTATGACCTTAAGGACACAAGTAAAATCACACTAATTGATATACAGCTGATTGCTGCCATGGGTCCTCCAGGTGGTGGAAGAAATGCAGTCACTCCTCGTTTTATTCGACATTTCAACGTTTGCACTATTAATACTTTTAGTGATGAAACTATGGTCCGAATTTTCTCATCAATTGTGGCATTTTACCTTAAGGTTCATGCATTTTCTCCAGAGTATTTTTCAATTGGGAACCAAATAGTCAGTGGGACAATGGAGGTAAGCAAATATTGCATTGTAAAATGTTTTGGTATTATAAGTTACCTTCATTTGTCCCTTTAAAAAATTTTTATTGGTACATATTTGTAGTACATAATGATTATAGTTATTGTGGGGAGTGGCCACAAGTACACAATGCATCTTCTTTTTTCTTTCATCTCCTATTTCACCCCTCCTCCTTCCAACTTTTGGTTCCTTTCCCATTTACAGAAGATATGTTTTCATCCTTTTTTCCCTTCACTTCTTTTCCCTTTTTAATTCTTTTCCTCTTTTTAAAAACACTTTTTCCCCCTTGGCCATCTACTTTGACCTTCATTATCAGTGAAGTTCTTCAGAAGATTTAGGAACAGGGAGATTACAAGCTTTGAAATTAGACTAACTAGAGTCGAGCCTTGACTGCTGTTTTCTAACGGTAAGACCTAGAACAAGTGATTTGACCTTTCAGAGGCTCAGTTTTTTTTTTATCATTGAAATGGAATATAATGCCTATTTCAAAAGGTTGTTATAAGGAATTTGTCTAGTACAAGTATCTGTCACATCATACATTTCCCTAATTGTTATGTCCCTACTGTGATAGTTATTAATTTTCTCTTTTCTATCTTTCTTCTCATTCTTAAGCAGCTTCTAAATACATTACTTTTGCAAGTCAAGCCACATAACTTAGAAGGCATAGTAAAAAAATAAGGAAATACAAGGCTAGGAGAAGAAAACAAGAGTGCCCTTGTGATATTAACTTATTCAGAGTGTATTATTTTGCCCTTGCTCCGAAGCTAGAGCCAACCCCGTATCTAATGGTAAAAGGGAAAAAAATGTATTTAAAAGTAAATTGATGATAATCTCATCAAAGTAAGCTTTCTGGAAGCTTGATAAGTGGAGTTCACTTTGTGATGACTGCAACAGGAAGCAAAAGGCCCTAGAAACACTGCATCAATTTCCAAGGATGTCATATCTTTTTAAGGTTCTTCGTTTTGGTGGAAAATTTGTATGAGCAAAGAGGTAGTATATTTATTCTGATACAGAAGAGGACTTCTATTTATAAAATATATTTCTATTTCAGGCATCTCTTAGGAAGGTGGGGGTTAGCTAGAATGGGATGCCAAGAGTTGCCAAAGTCCTAATAGTTTCAGCATTGCTGAAAAGTCCAAATCCAAAATCTCCTCTGAGATTTAAGGCAAACTCTTAGCTGCAAGCCCCTGTACAAATGAAAAGAAGGCTAAACACTTCCAACATACAATGGCACAAGATAAACAAAGCCTAAGAGAATATTAACTGTCATTTGATGAATTCAAATGATTCAAATATGTAGTTAAAATATACATCATTTCCATATTATGCCAATTAAGATGGAAGAAGAGGGGGACAGAGAATATAAAAGAGAGAAGGGAAAGGGAAAGAAAAGAATAAATTGATTTTTTGCAAGATAATGAAATCATTTATTGATTACATATTATAATGGATAATAGACATGCTTCGTTCACATCTATCATTTTATCTTGTACTACTATTCAATACAGATACTGTATAGGATATGCCAAAATCATTTAAAAAATTTTATTAGTACGTGTTTGCAGTATCTAATGATTGCATTCATTGTGGGGAATTGGTACATGCACATACACATCTCATTTCTTTTTTTCCCTTCTTCTCCACCCTGCCCCCCTTTTTGCCAGCATCAGGTTCATTTGTTTATCTTATAAAATCTTACAAAGTTAATAATCATAATACAGATTAACAGCCAGACTAACAGGCCAGTAAGCATATAAAACACATCAGACAATTAAACCAAATCATACTATAATTTTAGATATATTGTCCTTCCTGGGTTACAGTAATTATTTTCCTGTTGTCTGTCTTTTATTTTGAACTTTAGTAATATAATGAGTTTCTCATATAAAAGAATCCATGCACTATTGAAGCCCATGATCTGATTTACTTCACTTAACATTATGCTATCAAGGTGCAACTATTTTTCTACAAATGACTCAAGTTTATCCTTCTTTATGGCAGAGTAATATTCCATTGTGTATAAATACCATAGTTTCTTTATCCATTCAACCATTGATAGGCATATAGGCTGCTTCCAAGTTTTAGCTGTTATGAATTGTGCTTTATAAACATGTTTATGCATGTATCATTGTACTATGATATCTTTAACTCTTTGGGGATGACATCTAAAAGGGGAATAGTTGGGTCAAATGGAATTTCTATTTTTAGTCTTTTGAGGAGTCTCCTACTGATTTCCATAGTGGCTGTACCAGTTTACACTCCCACTATCAAAGAAGAAAGGTTCATTTTTCCCTTTGTAGCCTCCCCAGCATTTGTTATTGGTTGACTTTTTTGAATGATAGCCATTCTTTTTGGAAGTGAGATAGAATTTCAGTGTTGTTTTAATTTGCATTTCTTGAATAGCTAGCAATATTGAACATTTTTTCATGTGTTTATTGGCTGTTTGTAATTCTTTATCTGAGAAGTGTCTATTCATTTCAGATGGCTATTCCTTGATTGGGTCTTTAAATTGTGGGAGGGTAATTTTTTTGAGTTCTTTATATATTCTAGATATCACTCCTTTGTCTGAGGGGTAGCTGGCAAAATTTTTCTCATTCTGTAGGTTTTCTCTTCCTTCTGTTGATGGTTTCCTTTGCTGTGCAGAAGCTTTTTAATTTAATGTGATCCCATTTATGTATTCTTGGTATTATTTCCTGTGCAACCAGGGTTCTTTTCAAAAAGTCTTTGCCTATACCCATGTCTTTAGGAATTTTACCTTTTTGTCTTCCAGCAGATTGAGTGTTTCTGTTTTAATATTTAGATCTTTTCACCCATTTTGATTTTAGTTTAGTACATGGTGAAAGATATGGGTCTAGATTCAATCTTTGACATGTGGAATGCCAGTTTTCCCAGAACCATTTGTTAAAGAGGCTCTCTTTCCTCCAGCAAAAATATTTGGCCCCTTTGTCAAAAATAAGGTAGTTGAGTGTGTGTGGAGTTGTTTCTGCATCCTCTTTTCTGTTCCATTAATCCACAAGTCTGTTTTTTTCCCCAATACCATACTGTTTTTATCACTATAGCTTTGTAGTATAATGTGAAGTCTAGGATTGTGATGCCTCCTGCCTTGCCCTTGTTGCCAGAATTGCTTTCGCTTTTCCAGGTCTTTTCTGGTTCCATGTGAATTTTGAGATTGTTTTCTCTAGTTCTGTGAGTAATGCCATTTGTATTTGATTGGGATTGCAGTAAATCAATATAACAGTTTTGGAAGTGTGACTATTTTGATTATATTGGTTCTGTCTATCCAGAAACAAAGGATATCTTTCCATTTTCTGATATCCTCTTCGATTTCCTTTTTCAGAGTACTATAGTTTTTATTATAGAGGTCTTTCATTTCCTCGATTAGGTTAATTTATAAGTATTTCATTTTCTTGATGCTATCATGAAAGATATTGTTTTCCTAATGTGGCGGACTTATTGTGGTCAACTTGAGCAGGAATGCCCAGCCTAACTGGGTTATTGTGTTTCTGAGCATAGAAGATCCACATAAGGATGGTTGCTGACACAACATAAAGGAGACGGGAGCAGAAGATAGGAGCCGGCTGTTTCCCAGGAGAAGCTCTGTTGTAGCTGGTTTCCCTGAGGTGAACTTGGCTGTTCTTGTCACAAAGGGAGCTTGGGGCCTTGCTGTCATTAAGGATGGCTGGTGTTCACTTCAGGGGAGCTCTGGTCTTCATCTCTGCCGCAAGCTTTGTATCCTGGTTCCAGTGTAGATTTCTTCAGCCTTTTCACGCAGACACAACGTACATGGGACATTGCTGTGGGCTCCGAGCCCTTGATTGGATCTTTCAGGTCTCCAGTGCATAGACAGATGTTCTGTACTCTTCCTGCATATGGCTTGTTTGTGGATGTTGTAACTGGTAAATGACCTGTATTAAATCTGCTCTCTTGCAAACCATTGACTCTAGAAAAGTAACTAAGACATCTAAGTTCTTTCTGGGTGATTTTGTTATTGGTATACAGGAATACTATTGATTTTTGAGTGTTGACTTTGTGTCCTGCCATGCTACTGAATTTGGTTATTAATTCTAGGGATGTCTTGGTAGAGTTTGGGGGGGTCTTCTGTGTGGAGCATCATGTCATCAGCAAATAGTGATAATTTAATTTTATACTTTCCTACCCATATCCCTTTTATTTCTTTCTCTTGTCTAATTTGTCTGGCTAATGTTTTGAGAACTGTATTCAACAAGAGTGATGATAGCTGAAATCCTTGTATTGTTCCTGATTTTAGAGGGAAAGCTTTCAGCTTCTCTCCTTTTAGCGTATGATGTTGGCTGTTGGTTTTCTATAGATGCCTTGTATCAGTTTGAGATAAAGACCCTGAATAGCAGCGATGGCGAACCTTTTAGAGACTGAGTGTCCAAACCCAAAGCCCACTTATTTATTGCACAATGTCAACACTTCAATTAAACCTAAATACTGCCTGGCCATGCAAAAGCTCAGACAAGTTGTGGCTAATGAGTTGTGGCTCATGACATCATTGCCTGGTACTGCTACTCCTTTCTGAGCATGCACAAGGCCCCTGTGTGTGTCGTTATCTGATGTTTGGCCACTGGGGTGATGATGCGGTGACTTGGCTGTCACGCCAATAGAGAGGATTTGGCATGCCGTCTGTGGCATGCATGCCATAGGTTTACCACCACTGCTCTACCTATTTTCTTGAGGATTTTATCATGAATGGATGTTAGATGTTGGCAGATGCTTTTTCTGCATCTATTGAGACGGTCATATGATTTTTGTCCTTGCTTCTTTTTATGTGGTGTATTACATTTATTGATTTACAGTTGTTGGACCATCCCTGCATTCCTGGAATGAATCATATTTGGTCATGATGTATGATCTTTTTGATGGTTTGTTACATTTCTGTTTGTCAGTATTTTGAAGATTTTTGCCTCTGCGTTCATTAAAGAAATTGGCCTGTACTCTTTTTTCAGTTGGGATCTTTTCTGGTTCTGGGATCAGAGTAATGCTTGTTTGTAGGAATGACTTTGGGAGTACTGCTTCCCTCTCAGTGTCATTAAAGAATATGAGACACATCCATGTTAGATCATCTCTGGTCACTTTTTTTTATTATTCTTTAATTTTATTGACTGATAATGGATTATTCAGACTTTTTATGTCTTCTCAATTCAGCTTTAGTTGTTAATGTATATTTTAGGAATTTATCCATTTCTTCTGACTTTTCCATTTTATTAGCATACAGGTTCTCAAAGTAGTTATTGATGATCTTCTGGATTTCAGCAGAATCTGTTGTGGTTTTGCCTTTTTCATTTCTAATTGCATGGAAATGCTCTTAGGTCTTTTCTTAGTTTGGCAAAATTGGCTAAAGGTTTGTCTTTTTAGTTTTAATTTTTCAAAGAGCCAATTTTTTATTCATTGATTCTTTGTATTATTTTCTTGCTCTCAATTGCATTAATTTCTGCTCTGATCTTTATAATTTCCTTTCTCTTACTAGCTTTAGGTTTAGATTATTCTTGTTTTTCTATGACCTTGAGGTGCATTATTAGGTTATATATTTGTGCTTGTTATCCTTTTCTGATGTGGAAATTCAGTGCTATAAACTTCCCTCTTAGGACAACTTTCATTGTGTCTCATAGGTTCCAGTATGTCATACTGGCATTATTGTTTGATTGTGGGAATTGTCTATTTTTTTCTTTAATTTCATCTGTGACCCACTGATTATTCAAGAAGGTGTTATTTAATTTCCAGGTGTTTGCATAGTTTCTGTGGGGTCTTTTGCCATTGCTTTCTAATTTCACTGCACTGTGATCTGACAGTATGCATGGAATAATTTTAATTCTGTTGCATTCCTTTAAGCATGCTTTATGGTCCAGTATTTTTGGATGGAACACTGTAGATATTTGTTCCAAGGTTTGGTTCAACTACGATGTTTCTTGATTTTTTTTTTTTGGTCTAATTGATCTGTCCATTTTTGATAGTGGAGTATTGAGGTCCCCCATTACAATTTCATTAGTGTTTACCTGATTTTTCATGTCTGTGTTTATTTTTATGTCCATTAGTGTTTGTTTTATGAAGTTGGATGTGCCAGTATTTGGTGTGTATTCATTTATAATTATTGTCTGTTCCTGTTGAATTGTTCCCTTAACCATTATATAGTGACCTTGTCTCTTCTGATCAGTTTTGGCTTGAAATACACTTTGTGTGAAATTAGGATAGTTACTTCTACTTTTTTTCTGGGTTCCTGTTGCATGGCATATTGTTTTCCATCCTTTGATTTTTTCAATCTGTTCATTTCCTTTTTAATTAAATGTTTCTTGTATACTGTATATCATTGAGTTTTGTTTCTTGATCCGTTCTGCAAATATGTGTCTTTTATTTGAGGAGTTGTGACCATTCACATTAAGAGTTATTATTGAGAGTTACTGTAGTTGCATTATTTTCCTGTTGCTGATTTTCTTATTCTTTCTCTTTTTGCTTAGCTATTCATCCTACCAGGTGTATTCATTCTTTTTGACTTACTGGCATTGTTGGCTTTGTTCTCTCTTTCTAGACTGTCCTTGAGTTTTTGTAATGCTGGTTTGGTGATCATGAATTTCTTGAGTTGTTCCTTGTCGTGGAAATTCCTTATTTCTCCATCACTTTTGAAGGGCAATTTTGCAGGATGGAAGTTGTTATCTTTTAGGGCTTGAAACACTTCACTCCAAGCTCTCCTGGCCTTTAAGGTTTGTGAAGAGAAGTCTTCTGTAATTCTAATGGGTTTACCTTTATAAGTGATTTGTTGCCTTTCTCTAACAGCTTTTAAGATTTTTGTCCCTATGATGGACTTCTGGCTCTTTGAGTATAATGTAGCGTGAGACGTTTTCTTTGGTCATGGCTATTTGGGCATCTATATGCCTTACTCATCTGTATATTTTTAACTTGCCATGTATTTTGGAAGTTTTCTGTCATTATTTATGAGGAGAGTTTTTTTTTAAAATGCTATTTGTATTGTCTTCTGATTTATCATTTATTCCAATTATTCTTAGACTAGTTTTCTTTGCATCATCTAGCAGATGTTGGATCCATTTTTTGTGTTTTGTTGTTTTTAAGGTATCTTTGAGTAGTTGGTCTTTGAAGGCATCATTGTCTTCTAGTTCTGAAATTTCTGTCCTCACATTGGTTGTTTCTGCTACCCATACTTTCAATATGATTTTCAATCTCCTGGATTTCTGATTGAAATCTTTTCATAGACTCTTAATTCTTTGGTACACTAGTCATTCCTGTTTTGTATCATTTTCTTTAGCTCATCTAACTTTTAATTAGTGTCTTCTGAAAGCTTCTGTATCTTTTTGACTAATATTTCTACTATCCGTTTAGTTATATTTCTCTCATCCCACTGAGACCTCTTTGGTCTGTTTTCTAACCTCCTTTTGACTAATTTAGGCATGTGGCTTATGCTATTCTGCCCCTTGATGGCCCCTGGATTGTCTTCAGGGGAATTGGGAGTCTTATGAGGCATTTTGATACTTTGTCTTCTCATGTTTCTATTGTTTTTGTTTGTTTTGTTTTATTTCATGCTGAGGTTTGTGGATGCTTATATTGTAAGGAATTTGTTGGTAGAACAGAGATCTCTTTAGTTGTTTTTCAGTTAGGTTTGGGTATAACTAAACATAATGCTTTGCCACAGCCCCAAGATCTGACCACCTTGGTTAATTTGGTAGAGGACGATGCAGTATATTTAGCCCAATAACGAAGCTCTCTCGGAATGTGCTCTAGTATGTCACAAAGGTAATCTGAATGTTGACTACAGAGAAATAGCACCAATTGTACAACCCTGTTAGAGCAAGTGAACCAGCTACAGTATTATCGTTCAATGCAAATTTGTTATTAAAATACCGTAATAACCAATTGTTCAACCTTTAATCCTAGAGAAGAAATCTATAATTATGGTGTAAACATTAAGACAACCCATATGTCAACTTATAGCTAATACACTAAATATGAAAGCCGTGTCTCTACTAATGGTAGAACAGAATTCAACAGCAGTTTTACAGAGTCAACTAACTATCCAAAGATTAACAATGCTTTGTGGTTATACTATTAAAGATGTAGGGTTTGGGAATGGGGGAATACAAGAGGAAAACTTTGAAACCGTAAACTCTATGATATGAGGCGGAGGAGAGATAAGTGGTGCAAAGAATCTTCTTGGAGAATAGAAGGATGTTTATAGAATTAAGTGAAGGTAAGAGAAAAAACTGATGAGAAACAAGATAAAAAGAGGGAGGAAAAAAGAAAGAAATTGTATAGAGAGTAAAAATTAAAGGGAGAAACATTAAAAGGGAAAAGAGGATAAAATAAAAAGAGGTAAGAAGAAGGAAGGACAAAGGAAAATTCCCAAGCCCCAATAAACTGGTGAAGAAGAAAAGAAAGAAAAGAAAACAAAAGCAAAACAAAATGAAACAAACTAAAAATAACACACACGCTCACTAAAAACAAAACTAGAAATTTCTCTGATTTTGAACCTGTGGTTTTCTTCTGGATCTACAGTTTTGGGACAGTGTCCCAAGTCAAGAGGTTTTTCTGCTCACACTGGTAGATAAAGAAGGCAATCAGACCCCAGATCCATGCTAGATGTGGGCACCAGCAGGCAGTAGGATTAGGGAGAGGGTGAAAATTCTGCAACTTTAACATCCAGAGAAATTCAGGACTGCTCCTTTACCTTTAGCTTAAACCCCTCAGGGGTGTCTCTCACCAGCCTGCCCATGGCTCCCTGACCACAGCTGTCTCCTGTGGCTGTCCCTCACCCAGTCATTGTGGGAACATGATATTAGGAGCCCCAAACTGAAGCCATCCCATGGCTACTCTGAGTCCCTGCTTCAGTCAGCCCCTTCTTGGAATGGCATCCAGCCTAGCACTTTGCAAGGGATATGGCAGGTGCTTGAATTGGAGTCATTCACCAGCAGTTGCAGCTCACAGTATCTACCACTGCACTTCTCCCTGAAACCCTCTGGAGTCCCTTGCTTTCACTTTGTCTCTGTGGATTTGGTCTTCCTTTCTCGCGACCCACAAGTCAGGAGCTAAGGAAATGTTCAGATTGTCCCTTCCCTTTTCCACATTGTGTTGTGTCGTTTCCATTTCTCTATAGGTTTTAATTTTCCTGTCAGATTCTTCCTGGGTCCCAAGGATCCACTGCCCTCTCTCTCTTTTTTTTTTTTTTTTTCTTTTTTCTTCCCCAAGCTGTTATTTTCCAGTGTCTACATTCCAAATCTTGGAGAGGCTGAGTTGTTGCTGTTTACTATTCTGCCATTTTCCCAGAAATGCCAGCAATCATTTTTTCAACCAGATAATTTCAGGGCTTTGCTTGGGTGACCCTTTCAATGGTAAAATCCAGAAGGTCACAACAAGTAACTGTAGTTCAGGTATACTTAAGGTTTCTGAAGGCTATGGCTTTTCATCCAAGCAGTTGTAAATAAATTTCAAATGGAACTTGCCATTACCCTGAAGGTTTCTAACTTCACACTGTTGGGGATTTTTATCACGATTACTTCAGAGTACACTGACTTTATACAGCACATTTTAAAAAAGACACATTTATTCAGCATCACAGTCAGACTTTTACATTAAGCAATCAACAGTATAAGTGCAAAAAAAAAATCTACATTAAAGCCCTGTGTTAGAATGATTTATACTTTGTATGGAACAGAAACTAAAATAACTTGTTATACAATTAGTTATTGTTCCTAGATTTTTCCCCAGACTTTTTCCCCATATACATGAATATTATTTAAAACTTGTCTTCTTTGTAGCAGCCAGGCCCGACTGTTATTATGCTTGACTGAATTGATAAATGTTTTGTAACCTGTAGCTTCTCTGTCACCTTCTGGCTTTCCTATCCTCTTGAGCTTTGTTTGCTGGCAGTAATTAAAGCCTTCAGCGGGGCTGGGGATTTAGCTCAGTGATTAGAGTGCTTGCCTTGCAAGCACAAGGGCCTGAGTTCGATCCCCGGCACCACAAAAAAAAAAAAAAAAAAAAAAAGCCTTCAGCAACTGCCGTAGCTACTGCTGCTGCTGGAACTGCCATAGCTACCTTGAGTCTCTACCCCCAGAGGGGCCAGAGCATCTACTTCCAAAGTTTCCTCCCTTCATGGGTCCAAAATTTGAAGATCACTTTGTTATACTTGTCAAAATTATTGTGGCTTCCAGCACTTCCAAAATTGCCTCCATTTGTACCAAATCCATTGTGGGCATTCACACTGCTGCCATATTCACTACCACCAAAGCCACCTCAGCCACTGAAGTTCTTCCATGACCAAAACTATCATTGCCACAGAACTGCCTCTATGTCTACCACCAAAGTTTCCAGAACCACTTCAACCTCTTTGGCTAGAGAAAGACTAGCCATCTCTTGCTTCGATAAGGCTTTCTTCACTTCACAATTGTGACCATTCACAGCATGGTATTTCTGAATGACAATCTTATACACAGTCAAGGCTACAAAGACAAAGCCCCTCTTCTTTCCTCTGCCTCAGTCAGTCATGATTTCAGTGACTTAGATTTCTCCATATTGTTCAGAATAATCTCACAGGTGATGTTTTTCAGCCTTTTATAATACCACCAAAAAGGATCTTCACAGCTAACAGGGCACCTGGTCTTCAACAGTCTTCGCTTGAGACAGCTCTTTAGCTCTGTACTCTTCCACCCACCTTGTGTGGCTTTACCATCATGGCTGCATCCAGCTCCTCCACAACAGCATATGTGACAAACCCAAAAGGCCTGGAGCACTTGGTTTTGATCTCTCGTTACCACGCAGTCCATAATGTTCCCCATTGCTCAAAATGCCTTCTTAGACTCTCATCAGTTGTCATAAAGCTCAGCCTTCCAATGAAGAGCTTCTGCAGCTGTTTGGGTCCTTTAGAAGATTCTGACTTAGACATAATAGCAATAGGAAGAGACTTTAACAGTGGTTCCTCAAGTACAAAAGAGTAAGATGACAAATCTATCTCTGACTTGCTTTCTAGTTAATGGTAGTCAATAGGAAATTATTTCATCCTCTTGAGTTACCTAATTTCACTTTCTACTGCAACTTTTAACTGTTTACCCTCAAGTCATCATTAACAACTGGGAAATAAAATAGGCTTGGATGGAATCCAAGTTGAGGGAGTACTAAATTTTCTCAACTTCCTAAACTCTGGTCGAGTGCTTGCTATAGGCTAAACTAAACGTATACACCATACTAGGCTACTTTTATGTATTTTACCAAGTTCGTATAATCTGATAGCATAAATACAGACTTTCTTATATTATTTGTTATAACTTTGCTGGTTACAAACATTTCATTTTTGCTTTATTGCATTTTTTATATATAGGTATATAAACAGTCCATGGAAAATCTTTTGCCCACTCCCACAAAATCTCATTATACTTTCAACTTGCGTGATTTTTCACGTGTTATCCGGGGCTGTTTACTCATCAAACGAGATGCTGTAGAGAATAAGGGAACTATGATCCGCCTGTTTGTGCATGAGGTTCTCCGAGTCTTTTATGATCGCCTCATTAATGATGATGATCGAAAGTGGCTCTTCAAATTAATTAAAACTGTTACAAAGGACCATTTTAAAGAATCATTTGATAGTATCTTTCTACATCTGAGGAAAGAGAATAAACCAGTGAGTATATTCAGTGATTAAAAACATGTCAAGGGGTTGGGGATTTAGTTCAAGTGGTAGAGTGCTTGCCTAGCAAGTACAAGGCCCTGAGTTCGATCCCTAGCATGCCCTCCAAAAAAAAAAATACCAAGATCAAACGGTACAATTGCATGAATTATTATAATCTGTTCATATTTTTAAAAGTCTCATTGCTTTTAAATGGACATATTCTTTTAGCTTTTCTTATGGATAGGTGTTTTTTTTTTTTTTTTTTTTTTGTGGTGCCGGGGATCGAACTCAGGCCCTTGTGCTTGCAAGACAAGCACTCTAATCACTGAGCTAAATCCCCAGCCCCCTGGATAGGTGTTTATTATAAGATTAGTATTCAGAGGAATGTATGTAACATAGCAATTATTTAAAGAATAATCCTTTACACAATAGGGATTGAATGACAGATGTAAAGTGCATAATATAATACCATCCTTTAGTAACTACTCAATAAATGGGAGTTAACCCAAAATGATTCTCCAGGTTCTAAAAAAATACCAAAACTTTTCTTTTTATTTCAGAAGAGTATCTTTTAGTTATTTTTTACAAGTGCATCATTTCTTATCTTAATGTTTAAAATAATTATTCAACTAATTATTTCATAACATGGGTAAAATAAATTTTGTGCATTTTAGAAAGCTTATTTTAGAAAAAAATTTTAAGTTCCTCATTTGTTGATTTCTGATTTATAGACAACTGAAGAAGACTTAAGAAGTCTCATGTTTGGTGATTATATGAATCCTGACCTTGAAGGAGATGATAGAGTTTATATTGAAATTACAAATATTCACCATTTTAATGACATTGTAGACCAGTGTTTAGATGAGTATAACCAAACTCACAAAACAAGAATGAATCTTGTCGTGTTCAGGTACGTACATTTGATATTGATGCTTGAAATTGTTAAAATTTTATGAAATATTTAAATGTACAAAAACATAGTAAAGAAAAATATCATATTAAGATATCATCATATTGAGATATAAAATACCAGCAATTTATTTGCAGTTCCCTGTTGTATCCAACCCTCCCTCACTATGTCCCTCATCATAACCTGTAGTAGAAAAAAGAAACTCATGTGTTTCTTTTGACTTTTACTATACTTAAGTATTTCCCTACCCATATATGTACAATCTTATTTTGAATGTTCTCTTTTGTATTTTTAAAAATAAATGTTATTGTGTATATTTTTATAGTATAGCAAGCTATTGTAAGAGTATGTATAATAAATCATAAGAGTACATTTACCTGTACAGTGGTACCTCAGGTCATGAACTTAATTCATTCCATGATTCTGGGGAATATGGCTGTGTTTGTGTTTGTCACCCAATGTGGAGTTTGTGGACAGAAGCAAAATTTTGCCAAACTTCTGTTTGTGAGCTGACTTGTTTGCACACAGAAGCATTTATGAGTCAAAGCATTACTGTTTACTGTCATGTATAATAAGGTTACCTTTTGATAGGTATGTTTTGGAACATTTATCAAGAATATGTAGAATTTTGAAGCAGTCTGGTGGAAATGCTTTGCTTGTTGGTCTTGGAGGAAGTGGTCGTCAATCTTTAACTCGTTTGGCTACATCCATGGCAAAAATGCAGATTTTCCAACCAAAAATTTCTAAGAGCTATGGTATGAATGAATGGAGAGATGATATGAAGGTAAAATTATGAGCAAGCCTAGTGTCTACAATGATAACAGTGCTTTCTTTTACCTGTAAAGGGAGAACCAGCCTGTGTAGCCATGTACTGAATGCATGGGTAGTGATGTCAGCACTATTTATTGAGCATCTGTTGTGTAAAATTGAGTGCTTTACCTATTTATTCTCATTCTGTAGGTATAACAATGCAATGCAACAGGTGTGGCCTTCTCTGTGTTTTACTGATGAAAGCACTGAAGCTGAGGGAAGTGATACCCAGCAGAGCAAGGCTTTTTAACTGAAGTTACCCACACTTTTAAAACTACTGTTACTTTATTCTTGTTCTGGGAGAAGTTATTTCAGATAAATACACGATTTCCATCAGATTGTTAAATATAGACTTCATGGGCTAGGGGTGTTGGTCAGTAGTTTAGCATATACCCAGCACATGCAAGGACCTGGGTTTGATCCCAGCACCTCAAAAATATGAACCTGGTGATGTGGTAAATGTTGTCGTAATAGTTTTTTCAGACCTGCATTGCTGTCCCAGAAACCAAAAGAATAGTGCAGTGTATATGTAGGGCTTCATCCTTACATGTGTAGGGATCTGCAGTCTCCTATAGAGACTCCAATAAAGAAATGATTCAAAGTGAAAAAAATGAAAGGAGATATGGCTGGACTTCTTTCACTTTCACTAGCCCTTCTACACTAAATTTTTTGTTTTTTTTGAAACAGGGTCTTGCTATGTAGCCCAGGCTACCCTCAAACTTGCAGTGATCCTCCTACCTCAGCCTCCTGAGTGCTGGGATTACAGGTGTGCACCTCCATGCCCAGCCTAGACACTAAATTTTTGCATCCTAAAAATTAATGTAGAGAAATGGTTTTTTCTTGGCTTCATGTAGGTAGAAATGGTAGAATCAAAGTTGTTGCCAAAGAGGTCCATGTAGACATGAAAGAAAATATTACGTTTATGTTCTTTCTTTATTTGATCATACTATAAGAGGAAACATTTTGATGAATTTACTACCAAATGAATAGTAAACTTAGAAATTGGCATACTTCAGGTACTACTCCATAGTAGCAAGAACATGGACCTTGAGGTCAGGTATAATGTCTTAATTTCTGTTTTGCATTGTATGTTAGTTATGTTATCTTGGGCATATTACTAAATCTTTCTGTGCTGTGTTTGTTATGTGAACTTATCCATTTCTTCTAGGTTATTCAGCTTGTTGGCATACAGTTGTTCACAGTATTCTCCTGTGGTTCTTTTTATTTCTGTGCCATTGATTGTAATGGCCCTATTCCCTTCTGGTTTTAGTCATTTGAGTGTCCTCTCTTTTTTCCTAGTTACTTCAGCTAAAGTTTTGTTAATATTGCTAATCTTTTAGTAAAAACCTCGGTTAAATTGATTTTTAAATTCATTTTCTATTCTGCTATAGTATTTTATAATTTCTTTCTTTTTGCTAATGTTGGGTTTGGTTCTTTTTTCTAGTTCCTTAAGATACAGAGTTGAGTTGCTGATCTGAGATCTTTCTTCTTTTTTAATATAAATGTTTGCTGCAGTAAGCTTTCCTCTTAGCCCTGCTTTCCTGCATCATATAAGTTTTGGTATGTTGTATTTTTGTTTTCATTTGTCTCAACATATTTTCTGATTTCCCTTGTGATTTCTTTCCTGGCCTAGTGGTCATTTAGTACTATGTTGTTTAATTTTCATTTATCTGTGAATTTTCCAGTTTTCCTCTTCTGTTGAATTCTAGTTTTGTTCCATTGTGACTGGAAAAGATGCTTTCTATGATTTCAGCTTTTAAAAATTTGTTAAGACTTGTTTTGTGGCCAAACATGTGGTCTATTCTATAGAAGATTTTGTGTGCAGTCTATTTTAAATTTAAGAAGAATATATATTCTGCTGTTGTTGGATAGGATTTTGTGCATATATGTTAGGTCCAGTTGGTCTATAGTGTTGTTTAAATCCTCTTTTTTCTTATTGATTGTTCTGTCTGGTGTTCTATCCCTTATTGAAAGTATGGTATTGAAGTCTCTATTATGTTGTCAAAATTTGCTTCATGTATTTTGGAGGCTTTTGTCCATAAATATCTATTATTGTTTTATCTTTCTGATTAATTGATCTCCTCTTTTTTGTGGTACTACTGTGAATTGAACCTCATACCCAGGACCTTAGCACTGAGGTATATCATCAGCACTTGTGGTTTTTGAGACAGAGTCTCACTAAGTTACTAAGTTGCCCGGCCTGGGCTCAAACTTGTACTCCCTTTGCCTTTGCCTCCCAGAGTGCTGGGATTACAGGCATACACTACCATATCTGGCAATGACTTTTTTTCTCAGTGCTGGGCATTGAACCCAGAGACTTATACATACTAGGCAGTGACTCTACTATTGAGCTACACTGCCAGCCTTATGAATTGACCCTTTTGCCATATAATATCCTTTTTCTTGTTTTTTAATTTTTATTTTTCTCATATATGATTATAGTATAGTTTTTTTGGGGTTTTCTTTTTTTTTTTTTTGGTGCCGGGGATCGAACTCAGGACCTTGTGCTTGCGAGGGAAGCACTGTAACCACTGAGCTAAATCCCCAGCCCTATAGTATAGTTTTTTACTTAGGTCTATTTTGTCTGAACAGTATAACCACTCCTTTTTTTTTAACTCCTCTCTTTTTGATACCATTTTTTCAGAATATCTCTTTTCATCCTTAATACTACATCCTATGTATATATGTCCTTAGATCTAAAGAGAGTCTTGTATAGGCAGCATATTCTGTGATTCTGTATTTTTAATTATCATACAGTGAAATTGTCTTTTTCCCTGATGTACAATTCTATGAATTTTTACACATCTACATGAATCTAAATAGAGCCATAGTTGGTACAGAAAAAATGTGAGAATTTTAATTTCTAATAGGTTACTGAGGAAATGGAGGTCCAAAAAGTTTGAGTGGTGCCTGAAAGTCAGTCAAGCTCATGTTGACAGAGATGACAAGAGGGAATGTGGGTTTTGCTGCAGGACCAGTGAAAGCAGCTCCGGAGTGGATCTCTTCTCTTTCTCATGGACTATACACTTCTGAACATGTTTGAGGTCTGCGCTGTAGACTCTGAGGAAACCTTCTTGGAATTTAGAACTTAGCTGTGTCCATACATTTACCCTTTCTCTCTACATGCCTGCACAGTCTCAAGGTGCGTGGCTTGTCTGGAATAGTTGGTGTTTTTGTTTGTTTTTTTGTTTTTTTATGAGACAAGGTCTCACTACATAGTTCAGGCTGGCCTTGAATTCACTGTGTAGTTCAGGCTGGCCATGAACTCTCGGGGATCCTTCTCCCTCAGCCTCCCAAGTACTGGGATTACAGGTGTGTGGTACTATACCAAGCACTGGAATAGTTGATTTTAACTAAGAATATTTGATTCACTTTCTTTTTTAACAATATATGACTACATTATTCTTTTTCTAATCCATCTCCCATTACTCACCCTTGTCCCCCCGTCTCCTCCCTGGTTATTCCCTTCCACTTATGTAGAAATAGTCTCCCTTTTACTTTCTCATCATCTTTTTTAGATTCCACATACTAGGGAGAACATCTGATGTTTGTCTGTGTCTGGCTTATTTTGATCAAAATAACGGTGGTCTCCAGAATCCAAAGACCAATCAGGTTAGCCAGAGGTCTGAGACCTCTCAAACCTTTCCTTGGGATTTATCTTCCTTGGGGTTTCATCTATGCTTTTATTGTAGTCTATAAAAGGGCTTTGACTGTCTTTCCTGTTTCTCAGGAGCTTTTGTTTTCTGTTTCTGTCATAATCCTTTGCTTTTGATCTCTTGCTCCACTTGCTGCCTTCCTTTGGGACTGCAGAATGTCCGTTGATCTAACCACCAGGGTACTTGCCTGATTTCAGTGGTGTGAGAGTGGGAGAATGCCCCCCAAATCTTATCTCCCATGTTCCAGGAAAGAAAGAATAGGTTTGTACTGAGACCAACATTCTTGTTTGTTTTGGGGCTGTCTCATCTGGCTTGGGGTTCTAAGAGGAACATGAAGATTCTTGATAGGGCCTAGAACTTCCTTCCTAGTTTCTCATCCTGCTGCTGTCACTTCATATGTTTTTTATAAAACGTAATACCACCTGTTTCATAGATTATTATCATTAAATTATGTCAGGTTCTTTGTAATATTCCTGGCACTTTGAAAGTGTTAATTCTCTTTTTTAATTTGGAGATAGTTTCACATAATATAAGTTTGAATATGACTTTTAAATATAATTATGCTTATAAGGGAGTAAGTTATATCTATATTATATATGTCTTTATTTTGGTATAATATTAATAGCTATATAGCTGACATGATTAGATATAATACTTCTTTTAAAACTAGCTTCGTCAGTTTTTTGTAGGTATCAGATACATTCATATTTTTGCTAACATTAGATTCATTTATTTTTAAGTCTTTATCAATTTAATTATTATAGACATGGACTTCCTTAGTTTCAATGATTGAAAATTATTTCTAGAAACAAAACAGCCTACCTATTGAGAGATGGCTTTAATAACAAAAGGCATAACAATTTTCTACAGTTAAAAAATCCACTATTTGTTTTTAAGGGGTGAAAATATTAACTACAAATAATTGTTAATGCTTTAAAAGATACCATTGTACTGTAGAAATTGAAGTTTATTTTAAAAATTCATGTGCAGAAGTTATAATATTACTTTCACTATGGAGTATAGTTATATACTGACAAATGTTTAACAACCAACTTTCCAAGACTAGGGATGAGCAAGACCTCTGGTTTGTAGTATTTACCAATTTCCATGGTGTAAAGTCTACCACCATGGCTGCTTTAAAGCTACCAAGATGACATCACTTAAAAGTGAGTACAGAAGCTTAGGAATTTAGCTCAGCGGTTAGAGTGCTTGCCTAGCAAGCACAAGGCCCTGAGTAGAATCCCCAGCACACACACACACAAAAAGTGAGTAGAGAGAAGAAATGTGCATAAAACACCATTATATGGTATTTTGCTGTATACATTTAAATGACTTCTAGAGTGTAGGTAATAGTAAATATAGTACAATAGTTTTGAGGAGATTTAAGTATTTGTTTACCTTTGTTTTTAATATATCTGTTTTTATTTAATTGTAAACATATGTAATTTAATTTTTTTTTTTCGTGGTGCCAGGGATTGAACTCAGGCCCTTGTGCTTGCAAGGCAAGCACTCTAATCACTGAGCTAAATCCCCAGCCCCCTGTAATTTAATTTTTAATCCAGCGTGTCTTTAATAATCTGTTCAGAAGTTCCTTAAATTTTAGCAGTCAGTTGTAACAAGTCTATACAAATCCACTCCAGCAAACTTCTAAGTCCATATATTTATATTAGTTGGGTATTTTAGTTGTAACTGACACAAAATAAAACAGCTCAAAAGAGTTTAAGAGGACATTATTGATTTACAAGACTCAGGTGTATAGAGGTAGTCCTTTACATGGCTGAATTTAGGGATTAAATTATTTTCTCAGTAATTACTCTGTTTCCTGGCAGTGATCTTCCCTATTTGTCTTCCTTCTCCTGTAGACTCATTCCACAAGATAATGTAATTGGCCCCACATAATTTAGATTACTGGTCCACTGTATTCTCCATCTCAGAACAACAACAATTCCGTTTCAATTCCATCTCAATCCCTTAAGTAACACTGTGGTTGGGTCCTGCTTAAATCACATCCCTTCTTTTGAATCAATGATTTTGTTTTGGGACTTGAAAAAACCAAATAGTTTGGCTCTTTCTTGTAGGGGACAGGAGAGAGAGAGGCCTTAAATTATAGCCCCACTAGAATCAAAGCGCCCTTAAATAAAAGTGTTGTCAAAGAAAGGGAAAGGGAAAGTGAGCAAAACCAACAAGTCTACCACATTCTGCTTATGAGAACATTTTTACTTTAAAGGGTCTCTTGAAAAATGTGGGCATGCGAGGCCAGAAGACAGTCTTTTTAATCACGGACACTCAGATTAAAGAGGAAGCTTTTCTAGAAGATATCGACAGTGTGCTCAATACTGGAGAAGTGCCTAACATTTTTGCAGCAGATGAAAAACAAGAAGTGATGGAGGTAAATGCTTTTGAGGGAGTGCTATTCTCAGCATAGGAATTTTCTTGAAACCTTTTCTATACTATTCAGGATGCATGTAACTTGTACAAGTATTCATTTTTATTTTGTTTGGTATCAGTTTTGGGGAGTTGTATTTATATATTTTTGCAATACTAGGGATTGAACCCAGGGCCCTGTGCATGCTGGGCAAGTGCCCTACCACTGAGTTGTATAAAATAGGTTTTTTTTTTTAATATATCTGTGTTAAAAATAGGTTTTTTTTTAAATATATCTGTGGTTCTGGGGATTGAACTCAGGGTCTTGGTAATGAGCTACATCAGGAGCCCATTTCTAATTTTATAGTTTGAGAAAAGATCTTGATAAGTCACTAAATTGCCTGGGCTAGGTTTGAACTTGTAGTCCTCCTGCCTCAACCTCCCAGAGTACTGGGATTACAGATGTGCCACTGTGGTTGGCTAGCTTGTGTAATTAAAAACTTTTAAGTATACTAATTTAATACATCATTTTGGTTATTTTTTTCTCCTTCCCCAACCCAGGCCATGAACTAGTAATATATCACTTACTGAGAGTTTTTTAAGTGTTCACACTAATAAATCCTTTATTTTGTTTGGTTCTCAGAAACTAATTCCTTCTGCCATAGTTATAATGCAGAATTTTTATTTTATAATTCCTGTTTTCATAATAATGTCATTTTATTTTACCTCTTTGGTAATATTTAGTATGTTTTATGAATGATTAGAAAGTTTTATTTTTATTTTTTTTTATTTTTTTATTTTTTGGTACCGGGAATTGAACTCAGGGCCTCATGCTTGCAAGGCAAGCACTCTAACCACTGAGCTAAATCCCTGGCCCAATTAGAGAGTTTTAAATTATCTTTTAAACTGATATAAGAAAACATGACTTTAATGCTACTTGATTGGCATATGACTTATATGTGGTTGACAAATTTGTCAAAAGTCTTAATAAAACTACTTGTCTTACAGTTATGATGTATCTGAAAGTAAGGCTTCATGAGCTAGTCAAAAAAATATATAGTTATGAAGAATCTGCTACTATCAGATGTCACATATTTTGATCCTCATTTCTAAAACCTTTCCACACAAACTCTCTGCTAGTAGTTTCCCCCTTTTTTCCTTACTATAACTACTTCTTCCACAGAATTTATCATTCACATTTGGAAGTTTCATTCTCATCCTCTAGTAATAGTATCTGAAGTGAAATGGACTCATCTTGGTAGGCACTCTGCTCTTCTCTTCTATGGAATGGGAGCATACATAATAGTTCCTCCTATATTGGGTGGTTGTGAGGTATGAGAACCAAACAAACCACTTAGGTTTCTGAAGCTCTGTCTGGCTTTTCTGCTCACTTTATCTGTTGTGTAGCTTTTCTCCCTGTAATTTTGCTACTAAACTTTTCCATTGCTTCACTATTTCCATTTTATACTTGCTTATTTTATATACATCTGTGTATGTGTTTTGAAATGAGGTCTCTCTGTGTTGCTTAGGCTGGCCTCACATGCCTGTGCTGAAGCCATCCTACCAGTCTTCTTGATAGCGGGGACTCTAGATACTCACAAAGATCATTATGCTACATACTGTTATATATCTTCTTTGTTTCACCCATTTTATCTTGCTCATCTTCCCTTAACACATACATAGACATACCTTATTTTTTTTTAAGTTATGTAAAATTATGTTTTTAAACAGCTTCTTATGGTGGGACATTTAAATTTTATTCCCTCTTAAACACAATGTTGAATTATAGACCTGTACATATATCTTAGTGCACTTTTGTGATTATAAGGCAAATTCTAGGCAGATATTTGTTTTTGAATTATAGAGTTAGAAGAGATTTTGTAAGTACAAATTATATCTAAGCCATTGTATTGATATAAGAACAAAATTTTAAAGATATTTATGGGAAGTAATACAACTTCTTCATATTTTAATATTTACCAATCTCATTATCAGCAAACTTATTTTCATTTACAAGGTTTTTTTTTTTGTTTTTTGTTTTTTGTTTTTTGTCTTTTTTGTATTCTCTAGGGTGTTCGCCCAGTAGCTCAGGCTGGCAACAAACATGAAGAACTCAGTCCCTTAGCCCTGTTTGCTTTCTTTGTGAATCGCTGCAAAGATAATCTTCATATTGTAGTGGCCTTTAGCCCCATTGGAGATGCCTTTCGAAATCGCTTGAGACAGTTCCCATCTCTCATCAATTGCTGTACCATTGATTGGTTTCAGGTTGGTAACTTGGGGGCACTCATTCTTAGAATTCTACTGATGGCTTATTTAAGCTCAATAATATACGTTCCACAAGTGTTTCTTCATCAGTTGCCATAATGATAGGGCTAGTACTCAGCATCAGGGACTGGTAAGACTATATCTTCTTCACAAGGATCCTGTACTCTAGAGTGGAGGCAACCAGTAGTCAAAATTATATAAAAGAGCTAAAAAAAAAAAAAAGCCATTATATTGGTGTACAAAAGGTATATGTATATGAAGACAGTGAATTTCTGAAATATGAAAATGAATTAGTTGTCCAGAGGGGTGTATTAAGAACCAGTAGAGGATCATAAGTATAATTTATAAAATGTATAATTAATCATATCCATATTAATCTTACATATTTAACTAAAATTTATTTCTGGTACTAATTTGTTTTATTAACCTTTGCCTGTTATCAATTTTATATTTAAGAACAAATTTTCCCTTTTAAGATTTACATATAAATGTACTTATTATTCATTTGTCTTTTTGCGGGTACTGGGGGTTCAACCTTGGGCTTCACACTGAGCTATATCCCCGGCCCTTTTTTATTTTTTATTTTGAGATGGTCTTGTTAAATCACTGAGTTGTCCAGGCTGGGCTCAAATTTGCAATCCTCTTACTTTAGCCTCCCAGAGTACTTGGATTACAGGGCTGCACCACCACACCTGGAAAATATACAGTATTTATTTATTATGAGGAATTGGCACACATGATTATGGAGCAATGACAGGTATTAAACCTGCATGGTTAGCAGAATTATTGAAAACGAAGCACTCAAGATCTGCAGTCATCAACACGAAGCCCAGGAGAGCCGATGGTTTGCTTCTACTCTGAAGGCCATCAGGTTCAAGACCCAGGAAGAGCTGATGTTTCACTTCAAGTCTGAAGTCAGCAATAAAATCAGTGTCTCAGTTTGAAGGCAAGCAGAGAGGAGGAATTCCCCCTTACTTGGGAGAAGGTCGACATTTTTTTTCTATTCAGGCTTTCAGCTGATTTGGATGAGGTCCACTGACATTGGGGAGGATAATTTGCTTTAATTTAGTCCATCAATTTAAATGTTAAACTCATATAAAAACACACTTACAGGAATACCCACAATAATGTTTGAACAAGTATCTGGAGACCCTCTCCTCTAGTCAAGTTGGCACATAAAATTAATATAACAAGAGGATAGTATATACAAAAGTAAAAAGATGGCAATTTTATTGCTCATTTAGGCAACTGCAAGTAGTTTGATGTAGCTGACTGACAGTGAAGCCAATGGGAATTAAGTTGGAGCTTTGAGTGGGTGCCAGGTTATAACGGATTTGTAAGATGTTCCTAGGAATTTAGTTACATAACAAAGATGTTACAGCTGCATTAACATATTTTTAGTTCATCTGTACTTTAGAAAGGAAAACAAAAAACACTTGGAAACTCTATGGTAGATTATTAGAGTTGGGCACAAGAAGAGACAGAAAGACCACTTAAGCAGCAACTCCAGTAATGCTGGCAGCAAATAATGAAGGCCACAACACACTTTAAAACAGATTGTCACTGCCTGCATAAAAGCATTAAGTATCCATACTCTTGAAAATGGTAGCCTTCCATTTAATTGTTTTGTGCCTTCCAGAACATGGACTATTCATTGACCCTGGACGCTTTTTTAAAAAATTAATTTTTGGTACTAAATTGTTTATTCCCTTTTGCTTATTATCGGTTTTATGTCCAGATCCAACTCTGCCCCATTCAGGATTGCATGTAAGGATGTTTTTGTGTTCATACAACAAAAACTTTATGAAACAATTTTGATTTATATAAGCCATATCTTAATACCAATCATATTAACTAACAAAACTCCAAAACCAAGCAAACAAAATCTTCTCAACTATCTGTCTTCTTTAGTACAATTTTGTAAATATAATTTTACTACTTCTGGGTATCTTTTCCATAATGAGACTTTCCGTTCTAAGTAAGTCATAACTGTTGGCAAAAGTAGAAGAGGAATCTTGTGGATAGATAAGGGAGATTTCGCAGAGAGGAATAAGGACTTTAGAGTGAAGTATTATGAAGACAGAGCCTGTGTCAGAGGAATTGATAGCATTCTTTGGGACTCAGGTCTATAAAACTCAGGAAGTGTGTGTTAACCACTGTGTCAGTCAGCAAAGCATTGACTTTTGGCTAAATCTCTAGTGTTTAAACTATAGTATATATTTTCTGGGGTGCCAAAACAATCTAGAGGATAAGAGAATCAAGTATTAGCATGTTTTTATATGTTTCATATGAATGAATCTTAATGCCCTTAGTTTGCATAGCAGATGGCCCTGAGTCAATAGCTGGTGTACTAGGTGTTTTGAAGGATTCCCACAGTGAAATGAAATTGAAGACATAATGCAAGCATAAGCAGATAGTAAAGGAATGAGACAAGTAGTATGGGTCAATTTGAGTTCTGTGTCAACATATCATGAGGCAAAAACAAGGACAGTTTAATAAGATCTGACAATTCAGTAAAAAGAAATTTAAGAAGGTTATGTGGAATATGGATTTACATGAACTTTAAACAATAAATCTTATGATTATATGATATCTTATAGTATTAGCTTATGACAGCCTGAGAGCTACTGTTGATTACCTGTCCAAAAACCATCTTCTACCGTGTCCTTGATGACAGAATTCTAATTTTTTTTTTTTAGGTGTATCATAGGAATTGATTCATGGTTGGACTAGTCATTAGTAGTGCTTTTATTCCTCTTGCTAGTTATTGTTTTATGTGTGAGCCTCTGTGTGAACCACTTTTTGTTCTGAGGTAAAGTCTGCTGGGGACCTTTGGGGAAGTTTTCTTTCAGTGTACAGAGTTACAGAGTAGGTCAAGGCCCTATGTGTGCCTCAACTTTGTTGCTTGAGGATGTGATTCCCATAGCTAGAGCAGTCACTTTGTCACCACAATGGGGCACCCACAAGGATGAAATTAAGTACACTGAGAATGATGGAGAAAACAGTTGGAAAGAATTTGGATCCTTAATTACATGGTTGAGCTTGTAAATGAAGGAACCTGGTCTTATCATGTAAGATTATAGATCTTCTTTTTTGGAAGACAGATAATACAGATTTTCTGTTTCTTTAGCAATAAATAATCTAACTGCTACAGATAGTATTAAACCTGTATCATTAGCGGAACGATTGAAAATGAAGCACTCAGAACACAAAGATAAGCCTCTGTGATGTTTTTAATGATTCATAAATCATATGACACAATCTAGTATTTAACAAAATTTCATTGATCTTAATAATAAATCTTTAGAGGCCTGTTTTTGGCTTAAAAATATATTAGTATAATAATGTCACATGACTACAACCTATTAAAATGTATATGTGGCACTATGTGTTTAAAACTTTTTAACTTATAGAATGCTTGATTAAAAAGTTTGAATTGGGGCAGGGGATTTAGTCCAGTGTTTAGAGTGCTTGGCTAGCAAGCACAAGGCCCTGAGTTCAATCCCTGACTCAAAAAAAAAAAAAAAAGTTCGAATTGCTAGGATAGAAAGCTAGACACTGAACAGTTGGTCTTAAAATGTAAATTATCTGTCCAAAAGAAAAAAGAATTATAAACATCTTGTTGAAACTAAATGAAAGGAAATCCGGAAAATATTCTAATGAACAAGTGAAGATTAAATATTTAACATAAATTATTGCATTAAGTTAATATTTCAGGTATTTTTTGGCAAGTATTGATTTTGGTACTGAAAATACAGCAGTGAGCATTTTCCTGGAAAAGCAGAGGGACCAATCCACTGAGATGGAAGAGACTGGATAGGATCAAGATTTGAGGGAGGCAGATAAGTAGGGAGTGGATAAAAAGTTCAGTTTTGGATGTTATCATAGGAATTGTGATGGGCTACTAGTAATAGAAACCCAAACTAAACATAAAGGAATTTTAAATGGGGAAAATCTGGAGGGCTGGAGATATAAATCAGTGGTAGAGCACTTACCTAGCATGCATGAGGCCCTGGATTTGATCCCCAGCACCAAGAAGAAAAATCTGATTAGCATTATAGAGCTTTTGTGGCTTAATGAAGTTATCAAGATCCCAAGTTCTTTTTTGTTTTACTATCTTTACCATGTGATTTCTTTTTTTTTTTAAATTTTTTTTAATGGTACATTTTAGATATACGTAGTGATAACATTCACCATAGGGAATTTGTACCTGTACAGGATATATCTTGCTGTTCCTTTTTCCCCTGTTCCCTACCCCTCCCTTCACCCACTCCTCCCTCCTTATTTAAAAAAGCTTTGTTTCCATTTTTTCCTTCTATTCCTTATTTCTCTTGTCCCTCTGTTCCTTTCCTCCTCCTCCTCCCTTGTTCCCCTTCCCATTTGAACACTTTCTTCCCTTTCCCAATATAATACATTTTAGTCTTTATTTACACTTTCAATCTCTCACACCAGAGAAACAATGCAGTATTTAAACACGTGTGTCCAATTTATTTCACTTTAGAGTATGGTCTCCATTTACTTAGAAATATCTCAAGCTTATCATTCTTTATGGCAGAGTAGTACTCCATTGTATAAAAAAACCACACATCTGGAACCAGTAGAGACCAAGAATAGCAAAAATAATCCTAAGCAACAGGAGCAAGGCAGGGGGCATCACAATCCCTGGCCGGAAACTATACTATGAAGGCACAATGATAAAAACAGCATCGTACTGGCAGAAAGACAGACCTGAGGATCAGCGGAACAGATTAGAAGACATAGAAACAACTCCAAACACACTCAAATACCTCATCTTCACAAAGGAGCCAAACACCCTCACTGGAAGAAAGATAGCCTCTTTAACAAATGGTGCTGGAAAAATTGGCTTGCCACATGCTGAAAACTAGAACTAGATGCATGTCTCTCACCATGTACTAAACTAAAATCAAAGTGAGTCAAAGATCTAAACATTGAAACAGAAACACTAAATCTACTGGAGAATAAAATAGGAAGAACTCTCGACATAGGGGTATGAAAAAAATTTATGAACAGAACCCAGACTGCACGGGACACAATACAAAGAATCAGTGCTTGGGACCACATCCTATTAAAAGGCTTTTGCACAGCAAAAGAAATCACCAACAGAGCAGGGCAAAAACCTACAGAACGGAAGAAAATTTTTGCCGGCTGTCCCTCAGACAAAGGTCTGACATCTAGAATATACAAAGACGTCAAAAACATCAAACCTCCCAAATTCAAAGACCGAATCCAAAAGTGGGCATCTGAAATGAATAAACAATTCTCAGATGAAGAAATAAAAATGGCAAATAAATACATGAAAAAGTGTTCAATATCACTAGTCATTCGAGAGATGCAAATCAAAACAATGTTAAGATTCCATCTCACTCCAGAAAGAACAGCGATTATCAAAAATCGACCATTAGCAAATGCTGGCGGGGATGTGGGAAAAAGGAATCTGCCTCCGGTGGGAATGTAGAATGGTCCAGCCACTGTGGAAATCAGTATGGAGATTCCTCAAAAAACTAGAACTAGAGGTTCCATTTGATCCAGCTGTTCCATTTGATCCAGCTATTCCTCTACTGGACATGTTCCCAGAAGAATTAAAATCATCATACCACAACAATATATGCACAACCATGTTTATAGCAACACAATTTGTAATATCTAAGTCTTGGAAACAACCTAAATGCCCAACAACTAAGGAATGGCTGAAGAACAAGTGGTTTTTCTTCTTTAGCAAGAAGGACTATGGAGTACTACTCTGCCATAAAAAGGATAAGTTAGAGACATTTGTAGGTAAATGGATGTACCTTGAGAACATACTCTGAAGTGAAATAAATCAGACACTGATGAGTACACATTGAATTGTTTCTCTGATATGAGTATTCATAAGGGTAAATAAGGACAAAGAGGTGTAATAGATATTATATAAAAGGAAGGTTATATTCAAAAGAGAGGAGAACTAGACAGGGGGAAGGGGGAAAAGAAATAAGGGAAAAAGGAAAGAAAGAGGAATGGGAAAATATAAATAAACCTGCTGTAAATAGGGAAGGGGGTAGCAGAAGGGAGGGGTAGGGAAGAGGAGGGAAGAAACCAAGATACATCATGTACAGGTACAAAATAACCATGATGAATGTGACCATTATGTATACAATGTACCAATACATGCTCTTGTTAAAAAATAAGTAAAAATTAGAAAAAAA
>PVJO010010853.1:0-62345 GCA_004026905.1 Hystrix cristata | reverse complement strand
AAATCAGTGTTTTTTTTTTTTTTAATCTAATCTGGTATGCTACAAAGTCCCGGGAAGTCCAGGACAGTGTCTCCTGGAGTCATGTCCGACCCTGAAGACATAGCCGTCCCCACTGCTCTCCTGGGTGTGTGATGTTTCTATGAGGATGTTCTTTTTTTACTTACTGGGCTTTAGCATCAGATTTGCAGTAAGTGCTTCTTGCTGTAAATGTCTGAAGACTACAGCCGTGTCTGATCACTGTTTATTTAGGAAAGCAGGGGGAAGGGTCGGGGCGGGAGGAAGTGTGGGGGCATCTTGGGAGCTTTGTGAAGGTCCAGGACTCAGTGTTCCTTTTTTACCTATTTGGGCCAGCTGGTCACCCGGTGATGACTTTGCTGCCTGAGCTACCACTCACCTCTATCTAGCCTTTAGGCACATTAGCAAAAGGCTCCTCCTTCAGGGTGGACAGTTCCACGCCAAGGTGCGTGGATTGGAGAATGAAGCACGAGGCGGCTTTCAGACACCACTTGTCCCCCTTGGACAGATTTTTCTGTATTGGGCGCAACCTGTACAACTGGATAGGTTGGTTCTGGGAGCTGAAAAAGTTGTGTTTCTAGCTAGTTACCCAGAGATCCCTTTACTTGTTATTTTTATGCACTACAGCTCCCAGGCAATTTACTACACTTCACTCTCGTACCTGTCTATTTCCCCTTTCTCTCTCAACCACAGGCTGGGACCATATGTATCCTTTGCCCCCAGTCATAAGTGCAAAAAAGGGAGCAGGAATATTGTCATAGCTCCTCTCACCATCGTGAGGAGGGGGAAGGAAGAGGAGACAGGAAGTGGGTGTCAGAAGGGGAGCTGAGAAGCCAGCCTGCCCGTCACTCACCCTCAGCCTGCTAATGAACACGCCGGCATCTTCCTCCGAGAGTCTCCCCTGCTGGGCCATGATACGCTGGATGGCTTTGAGGACATCCGCGGCCATGGTGACGTCCCCGCAGACGTAGATGTGGCCCCCTTGCTCCTTGAGGGCTCGGTACACGGCCTCTGCCAGCTGCTCTTGTAGGATGTCCTGTACATACTTCTGCAGGGCAGGAGACCGGGCTGTGTGAGGCTCCTGGCGAGGCCCATGCCCCTCAGGAAGTATGGCTTCCTTGGCGGCTTGTAGGAC
This sequence comes from Hystrix cristata, assembly GCA_004026905.1. Classification (NCBI taxonomy): domain Eukaryota; kingdom Metazoa; phylum Chordata; class Mammalia; order Rodentia; family Hystricidae; genus Hystrix; species Hystrix cristata. The sequence continues at coordinate 61,195 of PVJO010010853.1, read as the reverse complement.
GGTCATAAATTTTGTGGAGTGGCTCCAGGGAAGGAGGGAGTGAGGGACGAGAAAAGCGAAGCAGGGAAGTTGGGGAGCTGTCTGCAAATGTGTGGAGGAGCTGCTCCCCACTTTGGGTGCCTGGAGCCGGGCCATGCTCCCCAGAGTCCTCCCCTGTTGGGGCACCCGAGGGGCTGTGATCTGCCTGTTTCTCACGGCAGTGACCAATGGTCACACGTCAGGTGTGGACACCTGAACACTTCTGGGTGTGGGCTGGGTACCTGCAGGCCCCCAGGCCACAGTGCTAGAGAAGCCCAGGCCAGCTACACTCATGAAGCAGTCAATCCCCTTTTCTCCTTTCCCAGGCTCTTGGCTACCACCAACCTGCTTGGAGGTCCCTGGTCTGGAATCACGTAATGGGCTGTTAAATCCTTTCAATAGTGCTATGGCTAAAATATGAAGCATCCCCCAAAGTCTTGTGAATTAAGGACTTGACCCAAATGCAGCCATATTCAGATCTTGACTGGACTAATCCACTGAGGAGTTCCTGGCCGTTAGGGGACAGAGTCCTGTTGCAGGCAATAGGACAGTGGAGGACATGCCTTTAAAGGCCAGATGCTGTCCCAGGCCCTTCTTTTGTCTTTGGCTCTTTCTTTCTCTCTGCTTCCCAGCTGCCATTAGGTGAGCAGCTTTCCTCTGCCACACCCTTCCACCATGATATTTCTGCCTTGGAGACATCTAACCATGGGCTGAACCCCCCGAAACCATAAGCCAAACTGTCTTTTAAAAAAACTGTGAGTGTCAGGTATTTTGTCTCAGTAAGGGAAATCTAATATAAACAGATCCCTCTCCAGGCTTTCAGAGGTACTGAGGGAAACTCAGAAAGGGCAGGGTGGGTGGTCCCAAGACAGCATGTTGGAATGTGCCTACACAAGTGTGTGTGAGTGTGTGTGGGTGTGGGCAGGGCTCACCTTTGGTTTGTCTGGCTCCCGGGAGTAGGCTGTGTACAGCTCTCTGAAGACCCCCTTGTTCTTGGCCTGCAGGGTCTCCTCTCTGTAGATGTGATCTATCTTGGATTGCCGGCACCCAAAAACCAGGACCATCGGGCAGGGACTCATTCCTGGGGACCAGAAGGCTGCGTGTTACTGGGTGCTCTGGTGCCCGTGTGCAGGTGATGAAGGTGCCAGGGTGGGGAGACGGGACCTTGGGGTGTGCTGTGTAGACAGAGGCTGAGGAGTGCCAGGGCTAGCAGCCATGTGGGTAAATACACACGCACACCCACATGCACACACTGTGGAAGGTGGGTTGGTGTGTTCAGACTTTGACACAGTTCCTTCCCCGGGTTTCCATCCTTCCTGCTGCCCCCCATGCTGCTTAGCAGCCCCGTAGCACCAGGCAGCACTAAGAGCCCAGACTTGAGTCTGACCACCTGGGTTCCAATCCCAGCTCTGTGTGACAATGCACAACTTATTTAACTTTCTATGCCTTAGTTTCTGCAAGTGCAAAATGGAAATACAGTTGTCCCTCGGTATTCACAGCAGATTCCTCCTTGGATACTTGCTCAAGTCCCTTCTATAAAATGGCACAGTATTTGCATGGAACCATATGCACATCCTCCCGTATGCTTTAAATCGTCACTAGATAAGTATAACACCCCACACAACATGAATGCTATGGAAGTAAGTGTTATACTGCATCGTTTAGGGGTAATGACAAGAAAAAAGTCCGAGCCAGGAATGGTGGTGCATACATGTAATCCTAGCTACTTAGGAGGCAGAGGTAAGAGGATCACAAGTTGGAGGTTAGCTGGGATAACTTAGCGAGACCCTGTTTCAAAATAAAAGCGTATATAAAAAAGAGATCGGGGGGGTGTAGCTCAGTAGTACAGTGCTTGCCTAGCACACATGAGGCCCTGTGTTCAATCGCCAGAACCAGATACACCAAGAGGTCGGCACATGTTCAGTGTGGATGTAATTTGTAGACATAGTTTTTTCTTCTAATATATTTGATCCGTAGTGGGGTGCCTCTGAAGATTCGAAACCCACGGATCCAAAGGGCTGACTGTAGTAACTGTATCTATGTCATGGGGCTATTTATTTTTTAATTTTTTTTTATTTTTTGGTGCTGGGGATCGAACTCAGGACCTCCACTTGCAAGGCAAGCACTCTAACCACTGAGCTAAATCCCCAGCCCTGGTTATTGTGAGAAATAAGTGTGCAAGGTGAAAACCATGCCTGCCATCTGGTGAGCACTTTACAAGTATCAGCTATTCTGCCAGAACAACAGTTCCATGGGGAAGGATTTTCTTTTTATTTGAGCTGTTTTCCCATCTTGCTCTGGTCCCAGTATGTCTAGTAGTGCTGGACACTTCTTAGCTGCTTTTTAACATGTTCCTGCCAGTGAACATGTTTGAGCCACCAGTGACACATACATGACTCTCCCATTGGGTGGACTGCACCACTGGTGGTACTAATGGATCTAGTCATTTTTATTGGTATTTTTACTAATAAAATTAATAAAAAGTCTATAGAGGGACCGAATCTAGTTAGTTGCTTGAATTTGAATAATTACCACCCAAATGCAAATATTAATGCTAGTCATGCTAATTAAAAATTATTACAATAATTAACAAACTTAATTTCATTAAATTAATAGTTCATCAATGATGAATTCTCTAAATTTTAACACGGAAATCTTACAAGTACCCCATTCCTGGTGTATATAATAATAGGCATTTACATCTACTGTGTCAGTAATTAGCTGCCCAATGGGACGGTCATGCATGTATTTGGCTCAGTGCGAGGGAAGACTGAATTCAAATCAGAGCTGCCTGGTAGTGAGACAGACCAATCACAGCCCCGTTGTGAACCTGTTAAATCCTCATTTGATGAGTGCTCCTATCGTGGGTTTTCTCCCTCTCCTCCTCCTGGAGATGGATGGTTGCGTCTCCCACACGGCAAGGCCTGCTCCAGGGCATGGTCACACAGACACATCCATTGATAAGGACTCATGCCCGTCCCATCGAGGGCTGTTGGTTTAAGGAGGGGCCACTTCTCACCATCAAAGAAATGGGACTTTGGGACCCTCGGATGAGCCTCGTGGGGGGTTTGCTTGGAAGGGCTGTTTTGAATGACACCATGAACTTCACCTATGAGCTGGGTCAGGACTGCATCACCGTCCTTCCCAGGCAGGGAAGCAATGGAGACACGGCTCCTTCTCACCTTTGTGCTGGATGTCGAATTGCCGTTGCTGCCAGAAGCTTCGGAAGGGGGCGATGCCCGTGCCCGGGCCGATCAGGATGCAAGGGACCTGGGGGTTTTGGGGTAGGCGGAAGCTGGGTGCACTAGACAAGGAAGAGAGAGTCAGAATTATTGCTGAGCCCAGATCTGATCCCAAACAGCAGAGCCCAGGCAGACAGGCAGCGATGCACAAGTCTGGGCCCAGGACTCTGCGTTTCTGGAACCCGCCCCCCCGGCAAAGTTTGGATGCCAGTGGTATGCAGACCATACTGTGAATGTTCTACTCTCGGCTCCTGAGAAAAAATGGCGAACCAAGGCCACAGCTCAGGTACAGAGGTTCTTGGTTGGCAAAGCAGGTGCCTATCACGGGTCTATACTTGAGTCTGCCTCTTAACATTAAGCGGGGAAGGGAAAGTTCCAATGGATGGGGGCAGTTGAATGAAACTGGGGGCAGATGAGGGTGACCGACAGAAGTTGGGTAGAATTCCTGCTAGTTTGCAAATTCCACAAAGACTGAGACTGGCTCCCCACTGTACCCAGCTTGCAGCATCCACAGCCCTTCAGGATTACTTACCATGTGGACCTGACTTTGCTAGAGGACTGGAGGAGCTCGCCAGGCCACTCTATCTCCCTAATGACTCGGAATGATGCAGGATATCGGTTTCTATTTCCTCCGACCCAGTCATCTCTCTACACCCCTTCACGATGCTCCCCCCCAACTCCAACTTGTGACACCACCATGCAGATTTGAGACGGCTTCTCATTTTTCCTTATTGTCACTCACCCCCTCACAAAACAGGGGACCACTTCATCAGCCTGTATCCGGTTGAGCCAGGAGGAGCACACGCCGTGGTGAATTGGTCCTTCTCCATCTAGCAGAGTAATAAGCAGGGTGGTCAGGCTGGCCCGCGGTGCCCACCTCCCCACGCCCTCCAGTGCGGGACATGCTCAGGCCAACACTACATTTCTGCTTTGGAATTCCTGGTCTAGGAAGACCACAGAAGGGGAAGAGGGGATGGCGGAGCTGGGGCCAGCGGGTGGCTGTGCATCAGCCCAGGGTGCCGCTGGGTGCAGGTGGTGTGCTCAAATCCTGTCTGCTGAAAGGGCCTCGGCCAAGGTGTTCTGGGGAGTGGTGGCTGGGGTCCTGGGTCTGCAGGTACTGTGCATTTCAATTGCTTTTCAAGGAGGGAAAATAGAGGTGCAGAGTTTGGGTCTGCTGTAGCAGCGAGCTGCCCCAGGGAACAGCAGGTCAGGCCTGCTCTAGTCACTGCCTTGGGGTACCAGAAGTTGCAGAATGGGGGTGGGGGATGTCTCAGGCTCGGAGGAGCTGAGGCTCCCGAAGGTGCATCTTGCTCTTTCCTAGTTCTGCCCACAGGGCTGGCTCTGTCTTGGGGACAGTTTTTGTGCTCTGCGTCTTTCCTGTTTCTCCATCCTGGGTGGGTGTGTCTGCAGTGATTCGGGACTGGGATGTGGCATTCACACAGCAATGCAAGGAGAGCCCTCTAGAGGCCCCAGGGGAGACGCAGCCCCACGCCTCTGCCCACCTCGGGTGTGGTAGGAGACGATGGCCACGGTGAGGTGCACCTCATCGGGGTACATATCCGGGGAGGAGCTGATGGAGTAGTAGCGGGGCTGCAGCAGGGACAGCTGGGTGAGCAGCAGGGTGGCTGGCATCTGGATGGATGGGAACTCCTCCAGGACCTCCACCATTGTGGGGTTCTTGCCCCACTTCCACTCCTCGTACTCTTGCAGCCCCTGTGCCAGGGAGGGACAGAGCAGAGCGTGAGGCCAGCTCCTGCCTCTTTCCGGCAGACACAAAATGAAAGTGAGACCAGGTAGCACTTCCTGGGGAATAGCGCTGTGCTGGGTTTTCATCTCTTGAGGACATTCTGGAATTGACACCATCTTGGTTCCCTTGGGCTGCTCCCCACTCCCCAACAACAACTGACAGGTTAATTCAGACAATGGAAGTGTGGAACACAGACAATGGAAATCAAGGTACCCAGCAGATCTGGTGCCTGGGGAGGGCTACTCTTCATAGATGGCACCTACTACATGTCCTCATGTAGCAGAAGAGGCGAACCAAGCTAGGTGTGGTGGTACACACCTGTGATTCTAGCGTTCTGGGAGTCTGAGGAAGGAGGATCTCAAATCTGACCCCAACCTGGGTAACTTAGTGACTTAGGGAGACTCTGTCTCAAAAAAAGAAATAAAGAAAGGACTAGGGATGTAGTTCAGTGTGAAGGCCTGGGTTAAGTCCCCAGTACTTAAAAAAATAGAAGGTGTGAACCAGCTCCTTTGGGCCTCATTTATAAAGATACTAATCCCATACATGAGGACAGAGCTCTTCTGACCTCATCACTGTCCAACCTCTCTTCCCCACCTTTTGTACAGCACAAGAGATGGCCCCCAGGGGCCCCAGCCTGCTAGGCAAGTGTTCCACCACCGAGCTACAGCTACACCCCAGACCCTTCTAATATTTCATTTTGAGACAAGCTCTTGCTAAGTTGCCGAGGCTGCCCTTGAACTTGTGATCCTCTTGCCACATCCTCCAAGTAGCTGAGATTACAGGCTCACACCCCCACGCCTAGTAGGCCCCACCTCTTAATGCCTTCACCTTGCGGGGGTTGGTTTCAACATATACACTTTTTTGAGGGGGCAAAACATTCAGACAATAGCAAGTATTACTGTTATGCTTATTTTATGGATGAGAAGACTGAGGGATCCAGCGGTCCTATGGCTACCAGGTGGTGATGCTGGGATGTGAATCTAAGCCAGGGCAAGGCAAACTTCAGCTCACCAGCCAGTCCTGGCTTGCAGCCTTTTCTGTATGGACCATGAGATAAAAATGGTTTTTACATTTTTAAACACTTGGGGAAAAAAAAATCAACAGAAGAATCGTATTTTAGGAGAAGAATATGAAACAAAATTCAAATTTCCGAGTCCGCCAAGACTTTGGTTGGCCCAGGGTCACGCCCGCCGACTTGCGTGTCATCTATGCTGTCACACTGTGCTGGCGGAGTTCACTAGTCGGAACAGAGACTAAAGGGGCTGCAAGTTTAAATGTTTATCGCTTGCCCTTTTACAGAAAAAAATCTGCCAACCCCCGTCCTGGGCAGCCTGACATGAGAATCTTTGCTCCACTACGGCCTCCGGAAGGAAAGAGCGAGGCCCTGTGGGAGCCACGTCTTACTGACACCAGGATGCGGCAGGCACAGAATGCACACTTGTGGTCTGCTGGTTGCCGAGGAGGGTGGAGAAGCATCCTTGGGCGTGTTCAAAATGGTAAGTGACAGCACGAGAAAACAGGGTGGAGTATGTGGAGGACCATGTTTGGGGGCGGACTGACAGCAAAGCCCGGCTGTTACTAAGGAACACAGGAACTCTCTGGGGCTCTGGAATTGTTTTTCCCACAACTCAGAGGATGCCCTGGTAATCCCTTATTGCTGGCATAGGAGGCTCAGTTCCTGGGAGCAGAGGTAAAGTGAATGACGGGTGCATGCATAGCAAGGGGCATCGGATAGCATGGTCCTTGCCTAATGAACAGGAAATGGCCATCTGGAGAATGTGTATCCTGGACCTTCAGCCTCACTGACCTGCAGCTGCTGGAGCACATCTGGCTGAGAGCCCCAGGGGAGGCTTTCTAAAATGAACACCCACCCGGACCTGTCATCTACCTGGATCTGTCACCTACTGGAGGCTGACAACCACCCACAGTGCTGGCGGCAGGCCTGGCTTTCATGGTGTTACGGTATATTTCTAGATGTCTCCCCCTCCCCAAACCTCATTCGTTCATAGGTGGGGCTTTGGGGAGCGACCGGATCATGACCGTGTGACACTGGATCATGGGTGGGTGATCCTGGATTAGTCCACTGATTGGTTTAGCATAGTTCCGGGTGTGGATGATGGATTTCCTAAAGAGAGAAGACACATCCTGGGCGTGGGTGGCACCAACCAATGGGCTCGTAGCCTGGCTGGAATGAAAAGGCAAAGAAAAAGGAGGTTCTGCTTCCTGCCAACCATGCCATGGACTGTTTCTCCTCTGCTATTTTCCTCTGCCATGCCACCCTGCCTTGCAGTCAGCTGACTATGGATTGAAACCTCTACAAACTGTGAGCTAAAATAAACCTTTTCTTCTTTAACTCATGAATGTCAGGTATTTTGTCCCAGCAATGGGAAAGAAATTAAGACACATGGGCTGCTTCCAATCCAGATTAATCATGGAAAGGACAGATCCCCAGACAGGTTCGTTCCAGGGACACAGGCCTTTGGCTCTAGGACTCCCCAAGGACTTCGCTTGTCTCTCCATAAACTGCATTGCAATCTGAGAGGTTTCCACCCAACCTGCCTTCTCTTTGTTTCTCTTGGCGCTAGCCTTGTTTTGAGATCTGATGGTTCTCTCAGCCTTATCTGACTCCTTTGTCTGTTTCCTCTAATATACATGTTTCCATCAACGAAAATCCTTGCTCACTTATCCCATCTTTGAGGCTTTGTGCTTTTCAGAAGAAATGGGCATGTACATATCATTATATCAAATTCTACTTTATATAATCCAGTGCAAAGGGTGTGATCTCTGGTCCCTCTTGATACTGCTCCTCCCCACCACCAACTACAAGTTTAAAAATCAAAGTTATATCTGCACGTAGTGTAAAAGTTAAATAATTCTGCCAAGCTTCTGATTAAAAATAATGGTCTCCTTTCTATCAGGGCCATCTGTTTCCATCTCCCCAGAGGTAACCACTTATAACTCCCTGTTTCTTCTGGTGTTTATTTCCATGTTTCTAAATACTAAGCACTTGCTAATTAGCCTCTTCTGCACTCCCCATCATTCAGTCCCTTCTCTTAGCACAGGGAAGCTAAAGCTCCTTTGCTGAGGGCTCACGTACTGGGTAGGATCTTTCCTTCTTCCTTTTCTTCCCTAAGCCCTTCCCCTTCAACTTCCCCACCTCAGCCTCACGCGTGCTAGGCAAGTGCTCTACTATTGAGCTACATCCCTGGCCATTAAAATTCTTTTTAAATTTTGAGACAGAGTCTAGCTAAGTTGTCCAGGCTGGCCTTGCACTCAGCAACCTGAGTAGCTGGGAGTCTGCGTAGAGTTCCTCTCGAGCAAGGCTGCACAGCATTTTGGAGCTGAGTCCATGGTTTCTAAGCAAGGGCAGTAGAAGCTGTGTTTGGCTTCCTGGCCACCAGAGGCCTCTTCTGTCTCACTCTCCTACCTGTAGCTCCTCTCATCAGGGCACTGTGAGATTCTATTTCTTTTTCTTCCTAGGACGGGCTAAGTTGGAACTCACGGAAGCTCAAGGTTAAGACAGGTGAGAACAGAGTTAGAATAGCAACTTCTGAGGTGGCCAGAGAACTGTGAGTGTCAAAGGGGCTGGTCTTGTTCTTGGGATGGTTAGAAACAGACAAAATGGAGAAACCAACATGGCGACCATGTGCGATTAGAAAATGGCACCTGCTGCTGCAGACTGCCCTCTGCTGGAGAGCTATTGGAACAACAGTCGTATAGCTCTCCAATGACCAGGAGGTGAAAGATGCCCACATAGCAAAGCAGGGTACCCACCTTGCTGAGGACCAGCAGGTGCTGCTTCTCCTTCTCGTTGGTGGCCAGGGAGGCGAACTGCTGCAGCTGCAGGGGCGTGGGTGGTGTGGTGATGTCCAGGTAGTACTTGAAGGCTTGGAAGATGGTGCAGGGAGGGAGGCGGGGTTCGTCCTTCCAGTTACTGATGACACCTGGGGAGACACGGGGGAGAAGGAGGTAGAAGAGGTCTTGGGTCTACAACAGGTCTTGGCCTGCTGCTGGGGCAGAGGATTGAGTGGATGAGCAGCATGGTCCCAGCGCCAGGCCGCCCGACGCTTCCCACATTCCATACCTCTGTGGGGTCCAGAGGACCCTGTGGTCACCTCATGGGTGCAAGATGCATATTCCAAACCACTTAGTCAAACTAGCCCCAACATCAAAAATAAACATGAAGCTGGGTGGGGTGGTGCATGCCTGTAATCCCAGAACTCTGGGAGACTGAGGCAGGAGGATCTCAAATTCAAATGCAGCCTGGGCAACTTGTCGAATTGGTAAGACCTTGTCTCAAAATAAAAAAACAAGAAAAGAGATGGGGATGTAGCTCAGTGTGTAGACCCTGGGTTGAATCCCCCGCCCCGCAAGAACAAACCAAATTGAATAACAAACATGTGACATAGGGGAAAAATATTAAAATAGCATCATGACAGAGTCCTGGGCATTTGACATCATGCACCCTCAAATGAGTGACAGGTATAAGCATACTCCGACCTCATCTTTCCCCTCATGGCGTTGGCTTCACATCCTTCTGTGCAGGATGCTTGTGTTTAGAATGAAAATTACAGCTAACACTTATCTAGCAGTTTCTATATGTCAAATACTATTTTCAGTACTTTATATTATTAACGAATTTAATCCTCACAACAATCCCAGGTGGTGAGCACTGTGCACAGAGAGGGTGAGGGACTTGTCCAAGGTCACACAGCTCTTGAGTCAGGCAGTCTGGCATCAGACCTTGCCCTAATTCCTACACTGTGCAGTCTGCTCTCCATATCGATGGGTCCTGCATTCTGTGGATTTTATGAAGGATGGAAACTACTTGAAGGGGTTTTCATTTGTACTGAACATGTACAGACTTTTATCCTCGTCATTATTGCCTGAGCTACATGTCATAACCACTATGTGCCTAGCAGTTACATTGTATTAGGCATCGTAAGTCATCTGGAATGATTTAAAGTGTACAGGGGCTAGTGTAAAGTGTGCATAGGTCAGGAACAAGCACTGTGCTATTTCACATAAGGGATTTGGGCGTCTGTGGATTTTAGCATCTTCTGGGAGTTCTCAGTTCCCATCGATACTGCGCCATGACCGCTCTCCGTCTGGGTCCAACCAATGTGGCCCCTGAATGCAAGCACTTCCTTCCCAGGAGTTCAACCCAGAGGAGAAGTGGCCAGGAGGGACTTCTTAGAGAGGCGTGGCTCTCCAAATCGGAGCCTCCCTGAGGGATTTTCAGGGGGGCTCTAACTGTGACCTTCTCCCACACTCTGCCCTGATTTTACACCTTAGCTCCTTTGTAAAGAGGGCCACAGGCTGCTCTGTCAAGGTCACCCTCATTCCAGAGCCCTGAGCCCCCTGTGGCTATGAGATGAAGCCCTGAGACACATTTGCTTTTGAGTATTTTTCACTATGAATGCCAAGGACGGTCACTTTTCAGGCTGGACTTGATCCAACAAGGTCAGACACGCGGGTTCCATCCCTCAGTGGCCGTCAAGCTTCCTTTAGGTCCTTTTGATTCTAAGGGATTCAGGACCAGGCTTCAGCTGGTATTTGCTCGGTGGGCAGTAGGGTATTACAGATTTTCCTAAGGGGTGATGGCGATGAAGAAAATAAAAAAGTGGCTGTTGCTAAAACAAGCGTCTAGGTTGGACCGCAGTAGAAATCCCGTCTCCCGGTGGGCCGTGCACGCCCTGGTGTCATGGCGTCTGCACGGTCAGCCGCGAAAAGGGGCGAGAGTGTCCCCTAAGCTGGAGGCAACAGAGAGCCACTCTCTCCCAGAACTGGTGGGTGGGAAGAGCAGCGGGCCTCTCCTTCTCACGTGCCCACTGCCTCTGGGTCTCCCTGGGGAAGGGAAGGGAAGGCCCCGAGCGTTACCCAGAGCCGTGTTCCGCTCCTCCAGCAGCTCCACCTTGACCATCTGGTTGGCAGGGGGCGCGTCCTCCAGCCGCTCGATGAGGGCGTTCACGAGGTCTTCGTGGTTGCCAGGGAAGACACCCAGGTGGTCTCCAGGCTGGTACTGCAGCTCCTGGTTCCCATTGGTGTGCAGACGCACAAAGATAGTTGACCGGCTGTGGGGAGGGACGCGGGGAACAACCGGACAAGAGTCATCAGTTTCTGCGTCTTTTCTCTGCTTCTTGTTGTAATTCCCTCCCATTCTCCATCAAAGCTTGTGCCCCATCGTCCTTCACATGGCTTTTCTCCCAGTCCCCCGCGGGCTCCTCACTGCAAATCCAATGGGGTCCCTGGGCTCGTCTGGGCACGGAAGTAGCACCAGACATGACCGCCCGCCTCCTTCTCGTCTCCCTTCTCGGATGCCACCAGCCAAGCTCTCCCGGTCTGTTCACTGGCTGTTCCCACTCAGTCTCTTTCACTGGTTCCACGCCAGGTCCCCAAACTCTGAACACTGGAGCACCCCAGAACCCATCTTCAGAAATACCCGCTCCTCTGTCTTCTGGCCTTTGCTTTACTTTTCTCCATTACATCTCCCACCCTCTGACCTACGGCAAGGCCTGACTCCTTCTATGGTTTGTGATCTGTCCCCAGCCAGGACAACGTGAACTCTGTGGCTGGGTGAGCATTTGTTAATGCCCGCTGCCACGTCCCTGGCACCTATCACGATGCCTGGCACACAGTAGGTGTTTGTCCAAAAGTATCTGTTACAGGAAGGAAGCTCGGACTTCCTTAACCAGCTCCTAGGCAGGTTCTGTTCTCGGTACCAACTGGCTTCTCCCAGGAACCATCACCCCTGTGGAACCTCAGGCTAACCTGCAAAGTTCCATCTCGCCCGGGAATCCTAAGCTCCACCCCTTTTTGCAGCCATGGTCCTCCTGTCCTCAATGGCAAAGGGAAAAAGACCTGGCCTTAAGCTTGGGCTCCTCTTAGGCATAAACTACCAGTACTGTAACACCGAGAGACAGAAGGAGAAAATCCAGAAGGAAAAACACTTATACCTGTCCAGTCATGCCCTTCACACTGACTTTTGTGTTTCAAGTTAAATGGTGTCAAGATTAAATTCTCAGAAGGTGATTACTCTGGGCCTTTGACAAATTTAATACAGGTATACTGCATTTTACCCAATCCCCGCAAACCAGATCCATGACACTTTGTTAAATGAAGCCCTTTGTTTTCCGAGCTGTGTTTGCTTTTTCAGATTCGCTCTTTCCTCATTGCCAATTGGTTTCCGCTGGTGGAGATGCTTGATATTCACCATGAAGTTTCTACATTCTCCATGCTATGTAAATCACATTTGAATAGACCAATGAGACTCGTTATTTAGAGGTTTTTGGCACAACCGAGAGCCCTTTTGTGTTACAAATAGCCATCATTATTAAACATAGTTGAGCTGGCACATTTTTTGTGAGTATAGGGGGAAAGTATCGAGTATTTTCCTGTCTTTAGTATGGTAGGGATTGACTGATGGTCATAATTGTGACTAGTGCTCCTTTCCTGAGCAGATCTCACCCTTTCTGGGGCACTGACCTTGTTATTTACACAGACTTGCAAGACTGATTCTCCCCGGAGCCCGCCCCAGTCCTTGGTTCCTGGAAGCACAGACTTGATCATGGTTACTCGGCGCTGTTGGCAGGAAGGGAATGAGCAGAGGCCAGTAGCCAGCAGGGGGCGCTGTACAGCTTCTAATGTGGGAGCTTCCTGGGCTCGCCCAGAGGGAGCCTTTGAAAGCCTGGCAAATCAATTCCCGCTTTCTTCCCAGCCTCACGATTTGCACAAAACAGAAATTCAGAGAACCTGAACTTGCTGAACAACTGGCTCACGAGCCCAGCCACTTCCCCCGAGTCTTGTTGAATGTGAGCAGAAGGTGGAAGCCAGGCAGATAAGGGGCACAGGAAGAGGAATGTGGCCAGAAGGTACGCTAGAAGGTGGCCCAGGCCCTGGCCAGGTAGGATTTTACGCAAAGGGACTTCGCAAACTGCTTGCGGATGTCCTTGAATCGTACGGCTGTTTGGCCCAGGGCACCCTGACGGGCTGGCTGGTCCGTGGTGCTCTGCTGGAAGCTGCTCTTTATGTCGGTAGCCTGGATACCTATTGTTGTGAATCGCGGTTCTGCTGGAGGGTTGTACATGGAGGATTTTAAAACTTGGGGCATATACGGGCCTTTGAGACACTCAGGAGGAGGGAGAAAGGGCACTGCTGGGGCAGTCCGTCCACCTCTTCCCCAGGAGGGTCCCCTGTGTGTGGTGCATTTATAGCCATGTACAGACGCATGCGCGCGTGCACACACACACACACACACACACACACACAAAGAGCTGGCAGTGGTTCAATGACAGGTTCACAGATGAAAGAACAGTCTGATAACGTCTAGCATGAAATGGAAGAAACAAATAGCTAATGTTCATGCTTCAAGGAAGAGAATAAACATTCTCAGTTGTGAGCTGTCTGAGTTAATTAAGAAGGCTCATTCATTCAACACATTTATACTGAGCGTTGGGTGCTGTTCTAGGCACTGTTGAGAGCGATGGCTGAGACGGCAGAGTGCCCCATGCTCACCGAGAAGCTGCTTGAAGACATCAGAGGGCGTGGAGATGTGGACACAAGGGTGGTGGTGAGGGTTTGAGGGAAGTGGGCTAAGTCGGGTACAGTGGTCAGGGCGGCCTCTCTGCTGATCTGACACTTGAACAGAGACTTGACCAGTGACAGGAATAGCAAAGATCCAGGGGCAGGGTGTTCCCAGGAAGGAGGAAATAGTACATGCCAAGGCCCTGAGGTAGAAAAAGGGGAGGCATGTTCAAGGAAACTGGAGAAGACTGGAGGGTTTGGAGACCCCAAAAGAGCTGTCACAGCAAGAGCATCATAAGGAGCTGTCACAGCAAGGAATTTGGTGGGTTCTCTCTGTCCAGTAGGAGGCCACTCCAGACCGTGATGCTGAGGGGTGAGATGCTTCCATTTATATTTTTAAAAGATTACCCATTTTTTCCCTCAAGCTTTGGTAAATAAGGAGGGAGGAGGGGTTGAAGGGAAGGGAGGGGGATGGAAAAAAAGCAGCAGCAAGATATGTACAGGTACAAATTCCCTATGATGAATGTTATCATTATATATATCTAAAATGCACACTAAAAAAAAAAAAAATTACCCGAGCAGCTGTTTGGAAAGTAGATCCTTGAGAGAAAGGCCAGGAATAAGGAGACAAATCAGGCAGTGGTTTTAGCCCGGGTTTGCTCAAGGCGGCCACATTGGACCTGAGATGTAGTCGAACAGGGCCAGGAGTATCCATGGAGATATCGCGTGCGCTGGGGTGAGGGGCAGAGAGGAAGCAGGAGGTTTTGGCTCCCGCCAAATGTTTACTGTGCTCTGTGGAGCTGGAGAAGCAGTCTTATCCATGGAGGGATGAGAGCTAAGTGTTCTTTCTGGTGAGGTGCCTCTGTAAAGCCTGCTACTCCTTACCTGGTCTTCCTCTGGGCAACCACAAAGGACTTGAAGCGTCGATCTTCCTGGTCCTGGACATCTCCTCTGTTCCTCTCTAACATCCAGCTTCATTTCGGGCTCTGCGTTTTCCCTCCTCCCCCTGGCTTCCAGGATCTCCTACCTTCCCCCCGCCCACTGCACACTCTCATATGTATTTTCGCTAATTGTTGTATACTTATTAGAAAATTTACTTCCAGGCAGACCATGACTGTGGTCACTTTTCCCTTTAGAACTGCGCAGATCATCCTCAAAAGGCTGATTACTTCCTCCTCCGCCCTGGGTGGCCATTAAGGGTCTCTAGTGGGGCGGGTTGGTGGTGTCTTGGTTAAATAGCCAGCTTTGGCTTTGGGCAGGAGGACATGGGAGAGTCGTGCTCTTCCCTGGCTCTATTTTTTTATTTTTATTTTTCTATAAACCTTGTGACACTAAAAATGGTTTAGTGCTACAGAACATACTTAAAAAAAAACATAAACACTTAGGTACAATTTGGTCCTTTTTGTGCTAATTCACAACTGATTTTAATATTACATTCCGCTTCCTAATCTTGTTCAGGATATTCTTGTTGGTCACATTTAGACCCTTACCTCGGAGGGGGGTGTCCTCCCCAGAAGTGGGCAGGGGTGGATTTGGGGACTTTGCTCCAACTTAGCATCACTCCGTTTCCAAGTTTTCCTGCAGCTTGTGTGCTGTGGTTCAGACAGTATGTGCTATAAGCTGGTCTTTGGTAGCTGGTACCGAAAAAAATGTCCAGCAGATTCTCAACCTTTTCTTTTCTAATGCTATTTAAGCTACCTATACCTTCCCATGAGATATAAATGGGAAATAAGATACAAACTTCAAATGCAGATTTTCTCCCTCTTTCTCTGTTAGAGGCATCATGCTCTGAATATTGCATTTAACCAGTTATTCGGAGAGATCAATCTCCATGTAAGATCCATTTCTTACACTGGAGGATCCAGGAGAGCTGAGTGCCCTGGGGCTCTGTGCTGCTGATTATGTTTCTCAAGGGGTCAGAGGATGCCACAGAGAGCTCGCGTGCTAAATCTGCAGGTGCTCTGAAGCCAGGCTGGATGAGGGGGAGCAACGGGAACCCGGGACACGCCGGCTGCTTGACGGCGCTTCTTTTCCACACTCACAGCAACCTTGCAGTGCTGTTGTAGCCATCTGTGTAGTCATTTGGCTCATTGACTTTGGAGTCAGATAACCAGGTCAGTGTGACCTTGAAAAAAGTCACTTGCATTTTCTCACTGGCATTTCTCCCATTTAAAATGTGGACAATTAGTCTCCACTTCCTGAGCTGGTACGAGTGATGAGAGGTCCTGTACGCAGTGCTTGGAAGGCAAAAAGCACTAGATAAATGTCAGCAATCTTTCCAGCTATCATTCCCATTTCACAGATAAGGAGACGTGCTCAGAGCGCCTGAGTGTTTCGTGAAGGCCACACGGCTTGTGCGTGGAAGAGCTGGAGTCAGGGCCTGGAGCGCCCCCGCTCCAGAGCCCACTCTCTGTACTATGCTCTGGAAAGGATCAAATTTTCAAAAGACCTTGCTGGGCTCTAACTGCAAAGTGAGGAAAGGTTCTGTGCAGCAGGGATCAACGCAAAGACATTCATTAACGCTGAAAAATTATTTATACAAGTAGAGGGGTGGACAGCGCGGGTTTGATCATTTTGAGAGGAGAGATGTCTAGCAGCAGCAAGGACGCAGGCTTAATGGGAGAGAAGGCTGCCTGTTAGGACGACGTGGGCAATCCCAGGTGGCATTAGCACATCCTGTTCAGATCAGTGATGGCAATAATTACCCCAGCACATTTGGCTTCAATAACAGGACTTCCACTGCACTGGGACCAGGTCTGAGAATGACATTTCCAGCAGGACAGAGCGTGTCCTTCCACTGAAGCCAAAGGCTCAGAGACCAGGAGTTGGGGGACATGATTTGAAGGTGTCAGGCCCCGGGGGAAATTGGTCCATTTCTTTGGTTATTTGCAGATCTCCATGGAAGAAACGAATTTCCTTTGAGTGCCACAGGAAAGGGTAACTCGATTTAAAATAAGTACTAAAAAGATATGCTTTGGCTATAGTAGATTTATGAGCTTTTTGGCTATGTTGAATATTAAGAGAATTTCCAATGATTAGGATTTCTTAACAGAGAGTGGGGCTGTCTGGGAGAGGGAATGGACTTCCCACCATCCAAAAGAAACTGAAGCGAGTCCGGTATCTATTTTTGCAGTATTCCATTGAAAACAATTTTTTTTTTTTTTTTTTTTTGGTGCTGGGGATCGAACTCAGGGCCTTTTGCAAGGCAAGCACTCTAACCACTGAGCTAAATCCCCTGCCCCCATTGAAAACAATTCTGAACAGTGAGGAAATGCTTGCACTAAGTGATTTCCAGTAAAAGTACTGTGACACAACGGACACTGAACAGTCCCCAGGGTGTGGCCCACTGTGAAGAGTCCCTCGTAAAACCTTTCTCTTTCTCCTTCTCACATGACCAAGACCTTCTCCTTTGTCCGGGCAGGAACTCTGTTTACTGGGACGGAACCAGGGCCTTATGTGTGCCAGGTAAGCGTCCTAGTCTTCAGCTATACCCCCAACCCCACTGGGAACTTGGCGAAGGGAAAACAGACCTGGCAGTAGCAATGGGAGTCTCGGTGACCCTTTGCAATTGTTGGGACACGGGAAGATGGTCTGCGGAGTTGGCATGACCTCATGACATCCTGCCTTACAGAGGGGCATCAGGGAGCCGCAGTGGGTGATGCCAAGTGCACCCCAGGCTTCCTACCTGGATTTAGGACTTTGTAGGTTTTGACGGCTCAGGAGTCGCGCAGCAGAGACTCGCTTTTTGTGGACATTGGAAAGACCTGCGGGTAGAAAAAGAACATCCACCCGAGATGTGGTTAAATAGTTGTCCAGCTTTCCGTGGAGGCTCTGCTCACGCTTCTAGGCCTTCTAGAGCCAAGCAAAGTGACGGAAGAGAAGAGGCTCAGCGACACTGGTGGGGACAGGATAGTGCAGCACAGAAAGCAAGCTTGGCCGAACTCAGTCGGGATGAGGATGGGTGTGGGTGACACGCCACACAGCTGGAGAGCAGCTTCCAAGCACACGTGTTTCTGGCATCGGGAGTAGCGTGTGCTCGTTTGGGGACGGTGACATTAGACCAGAGCAAGGAAGCCACCTTCCCTGCTTTCGGGGAGAGATCTCCTGTCCTGCGCATCCTTCCCCACCGCCTGGATGGCCTCCCCAGCAGGGTGGTCTGGGTACCTTGTGTGAGTTCCGGAGCTTCGGCCACACAGGTGAGGCGGAACTTGTTCCTCTTCCAGCTGCGGTCATTGCTGATGAGCGAATTGTTTGCCTTCTCGATGTTGACGTCATCTCCCACACAGAACACGTCGCAGGCTGCCTGTGGCATGGACGGGGCTTTCCGTGACTTCTTTCAGCTACAAAAGGCTCTTGCCTGGTGGCTCCAAGTCATGGCATTTCACCATCCTTCCCTCCCTGGGCCTCCCCCTTCCTTTCCTTTCTTTCTTTATCTCTCTACCTCCCACTCATCTTTCTAGCCATTCGTCCATCCATCCATCCAACCACTCACCCATCTATCCATCATTTCATCTGTCCATCATCCCACTTACCCATCCATCCAACCACCCATCCCCATCCATCATTTCATCTATCCATCATTTCATCTGTCCATCATCCCACTTACCTGTCCATCCATCCAACCACCCATCCCCATCCATCATTTCATCTATCCATCATTTCATCTGTCCATCATCCCACTTACCTATCCATCCATCCAACCACCCACTCGCCCACCTGTCCGTCCATTCTTTCACCCATCTATCCATCTACCCACCCCACCTTCCCAACCACCCAGCTATGGATGCATCCATGCATCCATCCATCTATCCATCCATCCTATATTTTTTGAATACTCTCAATATGCTAGACACACCATATATACCATTGACTTTATGACTTAACCTCTACTTAAGCTGTAACTCTATGCTGGGATTTATTTCTAAAACCAAAATGCATAGAGGATTAACATTAAAGAGGAAAGTAAGTACCACAGAATATCCTACTATTATTCCTTAAAAGATTTAAAAGATTACATAAGGACAGAATGTCTGGACGCCTGCATATGCATTTTTCTTTTGTTTTCTTTTCTTTTCTTTTTTTTTTTTTTGTGGTGCCGGGGATCTAACTCATGCTCTTGTGCTTACAAGGCAAGCACTTTAATCACTGAGCTAAATCTCCAGCCCCTTCTTTTGTTTTCTTGATCAAGCTCATTTATTCTCCAATGTTAACAATCCTAAGAATTGTTGTTCAGAATTATTATTGTTGTTATTTTTGAGATGGAGTCTATGTTTCTCCAGCTGGTGTCAGATTCCTAGGCTCAGCCGATCCTACCAAGTAGCTGGGACTACAAGCACATGCCACTGCAGAATTATTTTTTAATAAAAAAATTTCCAGGGTAGTTTTACCAGTGTTTGGCCTTGTGTTGATTGCAAAGGAATCCAAGTGTTCATCAATAGACAAATGGATAAACAAAACGTGGCTTATCCATATGATGGAATATTACCTGGCCATAAAAAGGGATGAAGTCCCACTATCTGCTACAACAGTGGATATGCCCTGAAAACATTATGCTGGGTGGCAGAAGACAGACACAGAAAGCCACCTATTGCATGGTTCATTTGTATGAAACAGACAGAACAGGAAATCCAGAGATAAAGGAATTAGATTAAAGAGCACTAGAACTAGGAGTGGAAGGGGAGAACAGGTTAACAGCTGAAGGGTGCGTGGTTTTTAATGTGTCTTGCTTCTGGGATGCTCAACAGAGGTTAGCTGATTGAAACAAAATAAAACATACGATGAGCTCAAGTGTGAAAAAGTCAAGTTATTGCAACTCCTCATGTCTGGTTAGAAATACGGGAATAGGCTAACAGGCACAGCGCCCCCCCCCATCGGACTCCTTATGACCCATGGGCCTCAGTTTCCCCTTCTGTTGTCTATCTGCTCTTGCTTTCCAGATGAAAAGTCTCCACTGGCTGACAGTAGAGTGCACGGTCTCCTGTCTCCTGGGGCTGCGCGTAAGAATGCACCCTAAGGCAGTAGAAGGAGCAGGTGAAGGAGACAGTCTACATTCAAGCCCCCACTCCCAGGATGGCCAGTTTAATCAGGGCCACTTATTCTCCTGTGACCGCCTGTGTTAGGACAACGCTGACCCACGGGATGTTCTGTCACGGTGGAAACATTTTGCATTGTGTAGGATGGAAACCACGAGCCACGTAGGGCTGCCAAGCACATAAAATGTGCACAGCACAACTGCTGTGGGATTTTCAATTCTATTGAATTTTTTACTGTGTGTAGACAGACTCTATAATTTTAATTGTTTATTTTTTGTGGTGGCAGGATGGAACCTAGCGACTCATGCATGCTAGGCAAGTGCTCTACCACAGAGTTACATATCTGACCCCTATAATTTTTTTGTGGACCAACTTCTTGTCCATATGTGGTTTAGGATATTGGGTTCTGGGTGGCAAATGTGAGTTTTAAGGCCATTCAAATACACTGGAGCTGTTTAAAGCTGTATGGAGGTTGGATACACCGCAGAAGTACCAGGGTTCTTTCTCCCAAGCGCCTTACTTGATGGCTTTGTTGCTGTCCTTGGGGTCTAGGGAGCATCTCTCCTCCTCCCTGAGTTTCTTTTTCTTTTCTTTTTAAAATGTTATTTAGGGTCTTTGCACTGAACTACATCCCCAGCCCTTTTTAAAACTCTTTATCTTTAGTCAGGGCTAAGCTGCTCAGGCTGGGCTGAAACCTGTGATTCTCCTGCCTCAGCTTCCCAGAGTTCTGGAATTACAGGTGTGTGCCAGCAGTCCTGGCCATCGCTGAGTTTCTGAGACCCAGAGTACCTTGAAGACCTTCTTGGCCCAGGTCCTGAAAGCCTCCTCCTGCCCACACAGCTCGTCCCCCTCCCTCATCTTCAGGATCCTCTCCCCTCCCAGCTCTTCCAGGAGGGTGTCCACGGCGTGTCCGAAGGCGCAGAAGTGCGGGTACGCCCGCGAGCCGAGGCCGAACACGGAGAACCTGCCGAGGAGACAACAGAGGGTCTGCGCTGGGGGACGGTGGGGTATGGGGGGTCTGGTGTCATGGGCTGAATTATGTGCTCTCAAAATCCGTAGGTTGGAGCCCTAGGCCTCCATGTGAACGTATGCGCTGTGATAAAAATACACCGAAAGTTTAAAAAAATGACAGTAAAGACACATTGCCATTAATTCCCCTCCAAATACTCCCTCTCACTTCCAGCATACTCGTCCCATCACTCTTGCCATTTTCTGCAGCAGCTCTGGAGTCCTCTTTCCTGAGTGTCGTTAGCGACACTGTCGTGGCTGCCTCCGTGTCCCATACTGATTCAAAACATTTACCTTTCATGGTCACTGTGACTTGCAGGAGGAGCCGGTAGCCACACAATGCCAGATTTGGTGAGTAAGGTGGATAAGGACACATCATGTTTGTTTGTTGTTTTTTTCACATCATAACGTTTTTACAAGCCTGCTCTGTGTTGAATGGCACTTGGCAGCAGCATTCACCGTATTTTTGACCACGCTTCATAAAGATATGAAGGAGGACTTCCAGAGCCGCTTCAGAAAGTGGCCAGAATGGTGGGATCAGTTTGTTCGAAGTGAGGGGACGTATTTTGAGCAATATTAATGGCCATGTGTCAATGTAATGGTTTTCTTTTTCAGTTTAAACATTCACCATCTATTCTGATCCCATTGCGTATGTGGAGACAGGCCCTGTACGATTCAGGTTAAAGAGGCCGTAAGGGTGGGCCCTAATCCAACAGCATCGGTGTCCCCATAAGAAGAGGGAGGAGCCACCCTGCTTTTTCTCAGAACGCACCAAGAAGTTAGCCAGCTTCGGGCCAGGAAAAGAAACCAAGCCTCCCGACAACCTTTGCTCTTAACTTCAAGCTTGCAGAACTATGAGAACATAAATATCGGCTGCTTCAGCCACCATTCTGTGGTCCTTTCTCACGGCAGCCCAAGCGGCCTGACGTATGGTGGTCAGGCCGCCCCAAGCCATCTGCCTGCGAGGCCTCGTCTTCCTTCCTTTTGGCCTCTGCTAGGCCTCATCGTCCTTCAGAGAAAATCTAAATTGTTGGACTTCTAGGGTTCTTAAGAGGACCAGATGGGGACAGCAGGGACCTGGAACCGTTATTGTCTCTTGCGTGTCTCTTTCTGAGCTGGATGAATCGGGGAAAAGAGTCTGTCGTTGTGGGAGGCTTAGATTCTCCAAGTGACACAACCAGATTAGCTTTAAGTAGAAAGATCATGCAGTCTAACATGGTGGTCTTCAGGGACCTGAACACATCAAATGTCGGTGTGTACACAGAATTTTCCAACCGGGGACCAAAGAGTCAGAACCACGCTGGCTGCATCCCTTGTAATGTCTGTGGAATTAATGCGCTCACAAATCCTCCTTTTCTAGACACCATCAAGAAAATGTTGGTGTTTGAAACAGTGGGGGTTAAATTAATGGGCGTTTTCTCTGTGTTGAGGTGGGCAGTAGAGAGCTGTATTCCACGTGACTCCTCTTGTTTTACAGACTCTGTGTGTGTGTGTGTGTGTGTGTGTGTGTGTGTGTGTGTACCCAGGGCCTTTGCACTGAGCTACATCTCTACCTCCTTTTTTATTTTTTATTTTGAAACAGGTCTCACTAAGTTGCCCAGGCTGGGCTCCAAGGTAAGATTCTCCTGCCTCAGCCTCTCAGGGTGCTGGGATCACGAGTGTGCACCACAATGCCTGGCTTAGTCTTGGTGCCACTTAATGTCACCTTTCTATTTTATTTTATACCAAGAACATGTATTGGTACATTGTAGATAAACAAAATGATCACATTCATCATAATTAATTTGTACCCGTATATGATATATCTTGGTTCCCCCCTTCCCCATCCCTCCCTTCCACTCCCCCTTCCCTCCTTATGTACAATAGCTTTATTTACATTCTTCTATTTTTTTCTTTTTCTTTTCTCTTTCCCTTCTTTCCTTTCCCCTTCTTCCCTCTCTAGTTCTATTCCCATTTGAATACTATCTTTCTTTTCCACAATATCTATTATACCTTTTTGTCCTTATTTACACTTATGGTTTCTCATATCAGAGAAACAATTCGATATATAGTCATGTGTGTCTGACTTATTTCACTTAAGAGTGTGTTCTCGAGGTACATCCATTTACCTATAAATATTTCAAGTTTATCCTTTTTATGGCAGAGTAGTACTCCATTGCATTAAAAAACCCCACATCTTCTTTAACCATTTCATAGTTTCTGGGCATTTGGGTTGTTTCCAAGACTTAGCTATTACAAACTGTGTTGCTATAAACATGGTTGTGCATATATCGCTGTGGTACAATGTTTTTAATTCTTCTGGGAAGATACCAAAAAGAGGTATAGCTGGGTCGAACGGAATCTCTAATTGTTTTTCTGAGGAATCTCCACGCTGATTTCCTCAGTGGTTGGACCACGCTACACTCCTTTCCGAGGCTTGGTTCTGGCTGAAATTCTGGATGAGAGATGGGGCAACAAGTCTTTCAGTGGGACAAGGACTCCCCCCACACTTCTCTCAAAGTTAGAATGTTCTGCTGGAGATGGTCACCCCAGGTGAGGGAAGGAGAGGAACTACTTTACCTGCTCCACGCAGGGTCTGGCCCTGTCCCTGAACCTCTTTTTCAGGACAATAGGGATGAGATGATACAGATCGAGATGGAGAGGTGGGGAGCAGGTGCAGGGAGCTGGGAAGGGAGCCTCTATTATTAGAGGATGAACTTGAGAAGGGTCCAGGGGTCTCATAGGTGGAGTGAAGGTTAACAGAGGTTCATGTCATTCACATCTATGTGGTCTCATTTCACCCTCTTCTTTCCTGCTGTCTTTTTCCTGGGGATCCTGAGCCCTTCCAAGTCAGGTGTGTGCCACTAGGGATGCCTCCTTCCACTGCTGTGTACCCCACGATCCAGCTGGATCCAGATCCCTCACTGTTTCCATGCAGGCTGGAAGGTGGTGAGATGCGACCAGGTGTGGCCCGACCAGAGGGGTGCCTGGAAGGGGCAGCCCCTGTCCCCAGCCACCCGCCTTAGCCTAGTGCACACTGGGAACCCCCAGCATGGGCATGCCTACGGCTAAGATGTTGATTCCCAAACCTCTCATTTATGCTCATGATGTCCGCTATATTTGACTATCTCTGAGACTTTTAATTACTTTTTGTGTTCTCTAACCTGCTTTTAATTTTTACTTTCTAGCCATTAAATCATGTGCTATGGTCTGACTGTGTCCTATCAAAAGTCGTGAGTGGAAACCTAACCTCCAGTGAGATGGGATTCGGAGATGGGCCTTCAGGAGGCCGTGAGGGTGAAGCCCTCAAGAATGACATTAATGCCCTTAAAAGTGGCTGACGGGACCAGAATTCTTCCCTGCCACCAAGTGAAGACATGGCTAGAAGACGCCATCGATGAACTAGAAAGTGGACTTGATCTTGGACATCCCCGCCCCCAGCCTCCCAAACCCTAAGCAATAAATTCCCGTTGTGTATGAACCACTCTGTTTGTGAGATTTTGGAACAGACTAAGAGATGCACCTCTTGTGCTTGCCAGCACAAGGCCCAGGTGGTTGATTTATTAATTCACTTCTTGTTGGACCTACAGCCTACACTGCAGCGAGCAGTTAACTTCTGTTCCTATCACAGTGCTCAGTTACAATTTCAAATTTTCTATTTTAAATCTCCAAACTAGCAGCTGACTAGCTTCTTCTAAGTGAGGCCATACAGCAAATAGTTTTGAGATTGCAAAATCGCCACTAGGTAGGTACTTATATAGCAAGAGAGAAAGCAAATTCCTGTCCATTTTTTAAATTGATGAAATAAAAAATAATAATAATAATTGAGGACCATTTTACAAAAAGAGGTCTACTAGTGAGAAGAATGGGTTTATTTTCTGAGGGGGTAATATTTTGCTTAGCTGAGGTTCAAAGGTAAAGCTTTCTATCATTAGATTAATCTAATTTTATGAGAGCTCATCTATGAAAAAAACCATCCTTAGCTCATGGGTTGTACAATAATATGGAGCCTGACCAGGCTGCAGTGGGCCTGCAGGCATTCATTTGCCAACCCCTGCTGTGATAGATTTAATAAGGGAAAAATAGGTCTGACTGCTGAACTCCAGAACTGATGTTTCAATGTTGAGCTAAAAAATGTACTGATGTTAGAACTCATAAAATGTACCATTCCAGGAGTAGATTCCAATGTAAACTAGGAGCTGTGGCTGATAATGATGTGCCAGGGGTAGGGTCAATGTTTCTAGCAAGTGTACCATGTCTGTGCAGGATGCCGGGGTGGGAGGGGGTTAGGGAACTTACTGTACTTTCTGCTCAGTTTTGCTGTCAACCTAAAACTGCTTTTAAAAATAAAGTCTATTTTAAAATGTACTGATGGATAGGATCCTTCAATATCTAGGGACCCTGTGACCTGTATCATCTACTAAGCACTGCTCTCGGCGCTTGCTGAGAAGGTTGGGTTCGGGAAGGCTGGAGAGATTTGTGTCTAGGCTGGAATGTTCTGCCTACGGCTGCCCACATCAGTCTCATTTTGAGCAATATCCCTGAGACCAAAGTTTGCCACCCCAGTTTATGTCTTCCCAAACCCTCATTAAATGGAATACATGATTGTCGAAACATAAAATATTTGTCCACGTGCCCCCTAAAATTATCTCCTGGTATGTGACCATGCTTTGGGAAACATGGAGCTAAGCAAGGAGTTTTAAAATGTGACTGTACGTTAGAATCAACTGGAGAGATTTAAGACCAAGTTCTATGATTTAGCCCAGTTCTAGGCCAGCTGCATCAGAATCTCCGGAGCCCAGCTTGGTTATGGCATTGTTCTATTGCTAACATCCCCAGGTGATTCTGATGTGCATCCAGGGTTGAAAACCAAGGATCAGGGCTGGTTATCTTCAGATATGCTAAACCCTAAATCCTAACCCTAAACCCCGACCCTGACTCTAACCCTGACTCTAACACATTAAGTCTAAAAGGTGTCCACTGGAAAGGGCAGTTCTGTGAGTGATTAATACCCTTCAGCACGGATGCTGGGGTGAGCCCTGGGGCTGGGGCTCGCAGAGAGGACAGAGCAAGAGTTGTCACACAGCAGCGTTTCCATGGGGAAGGCGTCCTGGAGGCCCAGGATACAGCTGGTTTTACATGGGCTGAGGGAGCACGGAAAGGGGGCACCCTCCCCCACAATAAAGAGCCCACCTTTCGACTAGGTCCAGTTCTCCTCAAAAGCTTTGGTCTTCTGTGGCCCCCCAGGCCCTTTGCTCACCTCACATTGGCCAGGGGTCCAGCACTCTCAAAGTTGTCTCTGAGGTCAGGCCCATCACCCGATGACTTGCGGGAGTCAGAGTAGGAGGAGACACTGTTGAACCGGACCTTGTAGCTCCTGCCAAAATGAACGGGGGCCTGTGAGCTCTGGTCTGGAGTCCCCCCACCTCCACTGGGGCTGACACCTTCTTTAGATCTTTGCATTACTGGTTCTGATTCTAGTTCCTTTTCTTGTGTGTGGGGTCAAATCACACCACTCCTGTGGCCTCTTCAAGACTATATCAACTTCTCCATGCCCAGCACAACAATAACTAATTCCTCTGCCTCTACTTAAAAGGTTTCTGGTCGTACTTGACTTAGGAAACTTCAGGCCCATATCATTCAAATGGTTACAGCAAGCACTAAGAAGTCAGGGATCCAGTGGACCAGCCCCTCACCATGAGACCATTCTTCCCAAATTGTAATGCATACAAGAATCCTTCTGTGCTCTTGGTAAAATGCAGATTCTGGATCAGTAGGCCTGAGACAAAGCCTAAAAATCAGCACTTCTAATCAGCTCCCAAGAGATGCCCATCTGCTAGTCCCCAGAACTTACTTTAAGCGGCTAGGAACTAGATTTGTCCTTTCCAATACGGTGGCCATTGGCTACTTTTGTGCTTTCCAAGATGGCGGCCACTGGCTATGTTGGCTACTTAAATTTAAAGTTAAATCAATTAGGATTAAATACGAATGCAGAATTCTGTTCCTCACTTGCACCAGCCTCTTTGGGTGCTCACTGGCTACAAGTGGCTCTGGCTGCTGTACGGACAGACAGAGCCACAGAGCAGTGACATTGCCGTGCTGGGCTCAGCTGGACAGTCCTGATCTGTCCCAGTCAGCACTGTCCTCCTATGGACACGGTCCTTAGACATCTCAAGGGTTGGCCATCGGTCACATTTCAAGGTAACAAAAATGTTCAGCACTGATAGGATCATGAAAAGATACTGCATTTTATTAAATTGTTTTCAAGGGCAAGGAAGATATCTTGGGACCCAAACCTGGCGTAAGAGGCACAGAAACCTTGAGATTTCGGAAAGCAAAACAAAGCAAAACAACAAAACAAAACACCCCACGCCAAACCAAATCAAAACACAGTTTCCCAGTTTTCTTCTAAAAGTGGTATGTTTTATCTTCAGACAAGACAAAACCAAACCAAAACAAGCAAAAACAACAAAACAAAAACCAATTCAATGAAACCCCCAATACCCAACAAATAAACAAACAAAAACAACCCGAGACCCAAGACTCAAGATAAAAACCCAACACACAAATCTGAAAGTATTTTTAAAAAGGCAAAAAGGCAAAAAAAAAAAGAAAGAAATTATGCATTCTGGCAACAGGGTATCTAAGCTGGATGTTCTTCAACGTTTTGCTCCAGCATCAGGAAAGTTCTAAATATATATCAGTGTATTTTCTGCCCTGAAATAGTCTCACATTGAGTCACTTCTCCAAATAAGTCATGCAACATATCGGGGGTGGCTGTGTTGTTAGTGTGGGAGGCATGGTTGATGGTTGTGGGGTAAAAATACCAGCACGTGTATTTGGACAAAGCTGGAGGTTTCTGTAAATGCTCTTCTTACCAAGCTTGTCCCTTAATCCTTGGCAACAGCCCCCAGGGGTGGGCAGGGAAGAGAGAATTTCTCCCCATTTGGCAGATAAGAAAGAGCAAGGGCCGCAGAGGTCAAGCGATTTGCTCAAGGTCATTGAATGAGTTAGTGGGTTAGAACTTGAGTCTCTTTGAGACCCAGATGCAGCCAGGGATGCTCAAGTATTGGGCATGCATACACACAGGTGCACACCCACGCGTACACACACATGCACGCATACATGTGCACACATACATACGCATGCACGCATACACATACACACTTGCACACACATGCACACATGCGCATACACACTCTACCTGCGCTGGCTGTCACGGGCTGCAGCCAGACTGTGGACTTCAGTGTCACCGTGGGGGAGGGAAGGCCCTTTACGGGGAAAGAAACGCAAGGGTTCCGGGTACCTAGAGGGGAGAATGGTTGGTGCCCTCTCTCGCCCTGAAGGAGGGGGGAGGGGGACCTGCTGGGAGGCCACCCAGGACGGCTGGGAAGGACAAGGATGGGGAGAGTGAGGTTTGGGATGCTGGAGTTGGGCGTATCCCCTGAGAATCCAAAGTAGTGGGTTTGGCAACATGTGCTCAGCACAGAGGGAAGTAGAAGCGACGGCACAATGGTCTCTAAACACCAGCCAGCTATGGGGTTAGATACTTTTTTTGGTAGGTACTGGCGATGGACCTCGGGTGCTCTCCCACTGAGCTACATCCCCAGCCCTTTTAATTTATTTTGACACAGGTTCTAAAAAAGTTGCCCAGGCTGGCTTTGAACTTATGATCCTCCTGCCTCAGCCTCCAGAGTAGCTGGCATTAAAGGTATGCGCCACCATGCCTGGATGGATGCTCCTCTTAGGACCCAGAGGTGGGCTCCAGGTTGGAGGAGACGCTGAGTTGGCCTCAGAGAATGTGGCTCCGTGTGCACATGCCCTGCATTCTATACTTCACAGAGGATGCCAGGGCATGTGTCAAGGGTAATCTCGTTACGGGCATTTCCCCCTTGGGAAGCGCCTTTCTCCAGCCCCACGTTGAATGCGATTTCTCTGTGAACATCTGTGGGCCGCAGGTAGCTCTGTCTTCCTAGGCTGATGCAATCCCCAGGAATGAGGCAGCTTTACTCATTTTGGATGCTAAGGGCGGGCAGCAACACCATGTGTGAACTTGACTCTTCCCTCTACCTTCTGACTGGATTCTCAGCAAACAGAAAGTTAAGGGGGAGATTAGAATCTCTTCTTGACAGAAAAACAAACTGAGGCACAGAGCTAGGAAGTGACCTGGACAAACGTCAGTTTCAGTGGGCCCCAGGTCCCTAGTGCTGGTCTCCAGTGGACTTTAGGTCACAGCTAGCATGAACCAGAACTCAGACGTGAACCTCAGGCAGCAGGGGGTGCTTATCAGTTACCCCAGGGAGGAGGGGATGCAACACTGGAGGGGCCATTCACTTACTTCCTTTCTTCCTGCACAGAGTTGGGGTGCCTCATTTCCATCAAAGCACAGCCGAATTTCTGGAGGTTGAAACAGATGAGCACAATATGAAGCATGTGTATTAGCAAATCTGAAGTCAGGCACAAGGTCTGGGGTCCTAGCTGGTAAAAGAGGAGCCCGATACCCGGGAGTCAGATGTCAGGGATGGTCAGCGATTCAGGTGGGTAGTGATGTTTAAGCTGCAGTGCGGCGCAAGACCAGCTGTTTAAAGGACTACAGGGGTGGACCCCCTACCCCAGCACACGACGCTCCTTGGTGGCCTCCTTTCTATAAAATTACTGCCCCCATGTCTGGAGCAGGGGACACCAAACTCATGTCAAACAAGTTGCTCAGTTAGGTGACATCTTGACTAGGGACTGTTCAGTCAGTGGACCCCGGCAGACCGAGAACTTGGAACTGTCCGATCTTTGCATAACGTGGATCAAACTGAAGTCACTGATTTCAAGGTTCTGGGGACTCTGCTTCTGAGCAGAGGTTCAGGGGACAATCCAGCTGTGGCCCCCCCTTCTGGCTGCCAGAACTGCGTGCTAGAACAGGAAGAGGCTCATCTCACCTCCCCGTTCTCAGGGGGATCCCCGTTGCCGAAAGTGCTGGTCACCACCAGGACCAGAGTTTCGTGCTCCAGGTGCACAATGTCATATTCCTCCATAGACATGACCTAGGTGGGCAGCGGCAGAGGCGTGGGGAGGGTAGGGAAAGAACCAAAGTGGGGAAAGAGACAGTGAGAAGGGGAACCATTTCAAGACATCGCCTTGGAGAGGGGAGCCAGGCATTGGGTAGTGTGGGCTCTCTGGATGGTCACCGTGGCCTGGAGATTGCAGGAGTCAGGGCCACCGCCCAGTCAGTGGCTGGTGCCAGGAGACAGATCTTGACAGAGGCTCTGGCTTCTTCCAACCCACTGATACTGGGCTCCACCTGCCCAGGTCTGCTCAGCCTCATCTCTATCCTGCCTCCACCAGAGTGGAGCCCCCGGGGCACCTGCCTGGCGAAAGACTGTCGCCCTGTGTCTCAGCAGGAGAGACACAATGTTCCCCAAAGTAGGTTCTAAGGGGGTCTGGTCTCCTGCGATGCTCCATGACAGTGAGTAACCCGGCATCAGACATGTTTGGGAAACGCGCACAATCTACCCTTTTCTCTGTTGGAGATTATAATACAGGTTCTTAGATGAGAGGCTCGAGAAGACCTATAGCAGTGAAAACCACAGAGCTGGGTTGAATGTAGAGCTTCCCAAACTGACCCCAGTTGGTTTTGGGGTCCTACGTCGCTAACATTTTTCTCCAGGAATAGGAACTTGGGCGATTCCCGGACTCCTGGAGGGTTCACGGAGCGGGGGAATCACGGTCACCTAAAATTGTGTGCGTGTTCTCAGTACGCTTTCATCCACTGTCCAAGGGTCTTCTCTGTTGACTTCTTTCCCTCCCCTTCCCAACTTCATCTGCCATGGAGGCCCGGGGAGCTGGCCCCACCCACCTTGGCATCGAAGGCATGTTTGAAGATCTCACACAAGGTCTTGGCGTAGGCTTGCGATTTGCCTGTCTCCGTGGCGTAGAGGATGGTGGCTTTCACCCTCTTGGCCATGGCCTGCCCCATCAGCTTGGCCGAGAACTTGACGGCTCTGGGAGGGGATGGAGAGAAAAAACGGGCAACAGAAGGATAAGAGACCAGGCTGGGATGCCCGGGCCAGCACCAAGATCCATGAAGTTGGATGAGGAAGAACTTACTCCCTTCACCTTTGTGGGGTCCCTCACAGACACCTGACGCTCCTGAGTTCAGGCACTTCACTGACTCCTTTATTAAATCCCGCAGGGCAGTTAGTCAGGAGTTAAAATTAATTGGTTAGTTTTGTTAGTTTGTTGGTTGGTTGCTTGAGAACAAGGTTTACCAAGCACTGTTTCGAAGGCTATCATTCATTCATGAAATACTTGTTGAGTGTCTAGCCACTTTGCTGGCCATTGTACCAGGAGCTAAAGGACAGAGATTATAGCTGGAGACAAGTAGGTGTCATGGGGCAGCTATTTGTATATGCGTGGATGTGTGTGTGTGTGTGTGTACATGGGTGTGTGTGCACACATGTGGCTGAGAGAGAAAGAAACAAATCATTTAGGCATCACTAGGCATCCAGCGAACAGGATTTTAGAGGGTTATAGATCCTCAAGGAATGGTTTATTCAGCAACATACATCTAATAGACACTAGTAGCACCTAATAGACACTAATTTAATATATAGCAGAAGAAATTATGACTTTAAAAAGACGCTACTACCTATGCCCTGAGTAGTTCAAACGTCAAGTGCAGCCTCTTTCCAGCTAAACCTTCCCTCTCTTCTACTGATGGCGACTGGAGGCTCAAAAATACCTGGCGCAGCTCCTGGGTGGCCCTCCCTACTCTTACTAGGAATCTTTGTGTAGACAAATCTCTAATTATCTCCCACCTGGGGCTTACTGGCCGTAAATTTATCATTTTTGAGAATTAGGGAAACCACCCACACGGCAGGAAGACTCAGCAAAGGGGAAGCTGAAAGCCAAAACAGGTCCTGGAGGCTCCTTGGAAGGATCCAGGCAGAAAACGGCATCTATCATTAACTTCGTTGTTCTCACCCCCAACTTAATAGTGCAATTAATGTTTTAGATGAATCCTCCCTTCTTTTCCGGGAGACAGGGGAACCGAACGGAAGCCAGGGCTTGTCTTTGCTGAGAATATTAGAGAGTTTCCATCTAGGGAAGACTGCTGCCGATAGGATCTGTGGGTGGAGAGAGATCCCAGGGGCCATGTCCATGGGGCCAGGACCTGTGAGGCCCACCAGGGTCTCGCCTGTGGGGTCCACTGACATTTCTATGCACTAAAGAGCATACAGTGAGTGCTATTACCCCTCCGTGGTCTCCATCCGCGGCCCTCTTCGCTCAGCAAAACCCTGTCATCTCTTTCTTCAGCTCAGCTGCCACCTCCTCAGGGAGGCCCTCTTTGACTACCCCGCCTCAGTGGAGTCTATTTTAGGGTACCATGACCCTCTGAGTGTACCTAGCACAGCCGCAGAGTTTACTGTATTGGAGTCATTCTCTGGCAGCTGAGGGCTGTGAGCTTGTGAGAGCACAGACCATGTTTGTCTGGCTCATCACAACCTCCCCAGAGCCTAGCACAGTGCCTAGCGTAAGAAGGCTCTCAGTACTCGTTTGTTAGCTGAATGGATGAACGAAAAGATAAATGAGTGAGTTCAATTCGACCTGGGTGCTCTCTAGGCAGCGTGTGCGGGGCTGACAGTTTCCGGCTCTTTCAAACTCTGGCCTCATGACTTCCTGTGGAAACTGGCCATAGTGGGAATGTTTACACCATGGAAATTGGCAAACGTTACACGTCAAGGTATCACCGTGACTGTAAACCAGGAGAACTGGCTCCCCAACATATTGCTGCCTTCAGGACAAGCATTTGGGAAACTTGGGCAGGAAGCAACCTCGAGAGGGGCTGCAGCAACATTCCCATCACGTCGGGTTGTTACAAAGAGGTCAGAGGGCACCGCATCTGTCTGGCCTCTTTTCTGGGGCTCTCTGGATTTGCGGGGACCCCTACCCTCTGCGGGACACTCACTCTGCCAGCTTCTTGAAGCCGATGGCTCGCCGTTTGGTGGGGGTCCCATTGGTGCCTTTCCAGACGTGGGTGTTCCAAGGATCGGGCTGGGAAGACAAGAGCGGGTTCTGGTCACTGCGGCGAGGGAATCGGGCTCCTCTGGGAGATGCCCAGGACTCGCTGGCCGCCCAAGCCTCAGCCCTGGAAGGCCGGGACTCTGCCACTGGTGGCCACAGGTGTCCTTGCACATGGTGGCTGTGGCAGCCTTCCCTCATCAGCCTACCCATGCTCTGTTCAGCCTTTGATCCATTCCCCCAAATGAACACCCTCCCTTCTTTTGTGGTACTGGGGATTGAACCCGGGGCCTTTGCACTGAGCTATATTCCTGGCCCTTTTTTTAAAATTTTGAGACAGGATCTCACTAAGTTGCTATGTTGCCCAGACTGGGCTCAAATTTGTAATCCTCCTGCCTCAGCCTCCCAGAGCGCCAGGATTACAGGCATGTGCCACCATGCCCAGCACCAAACTCTCTTCTTGTCCTCTCATTTTGCTCTCATTGCCCTCTCATTTCAGCTAGACCTGTGCCACCCAATGCAGGATCCACGGGTCACACGGGGCCACTAGGCGCTTGTGTGTCCACAGCACCGGCCCAAGCCAAGATGCTCTCCGAGCATCACACACATGTGGGATTTGGAAGACTGTACAAAGGAGGCAGGAGGCGCCAGACCTGATACTCAAAGCAGGGCGTGAGCCGATAGTTGAGCATTTCCTGGTGGAAGACAGGCGTGATACTGCCGGACATGGGGGGCACGATCCACACCCAGTCGGCAGGGCAGCCGCCTCGACAGCGGTATTCATTCTCCATGTGTTTGATGAAGGACTCAGTGGCAGAGTGATGGTCAACGATGGTCACTTTGTCACTCTGTGAGGGGAGAGGGCACGATGAGTCAGGAGGTCAGGGAGGTGGGGTTTTCGAGGATCCCCCCAGTAAAGCAGCAGCTCCCAAAGCAGGGTCCCGAGATGATTCCAGGCAGAGTGACGTGAAAGAGGAGCCGATCATATTTCTCCTTCAGTCTTTCCGTCCACACCCAGGAGAGACCTCTGTCGGGTGCCAGCGTCTGCAACGCCTTTCTCACCAGTCTTGCCCTTCCTCCTCCCTTCCCTGTGCGCCCTTTTTACTAACAGGGAGGAATCTCAGATGGTAATAAGCTCGACTCGAACAATTTCGTTTTGTTTTCCTTGTGTTTGTTTGTATACTTATTCAGACTTACAATTACCTTTTATTTATGGCAGCTGATGTGAACGCTTCGTTTATTGTGGTGACAGAAAATTCTTGTAACACACAAAGTTTTAAGTCATAAAGATGAGCTGATTAAAAATAAAACCAAGAAAAAGCCACACAAGTGGTGGGTGGAATGTCCGGGGTCTGCATAGTTGGAGGAGTTTGGATTCATACGTCATCTCCCCCTTTGTGCCCACAAACCCTCACCCGCTTCTTACACATTTCCCTCCCCTCCCTCCCTCTCCCCTCCACTCCCTTCTCTTTGCCTCTTTCTTTTGTTTGGTACTGGGATTGAACCCAGGGCCTTCATGCTGAGCTACATTTCCAGCCCTTTTGATTTTGAGACAGAGTCTTGCTAAGTTGCCCAGACTGGGCTCAAACTTGTGATCCTCCTGCCTCAGCCTCCCAGAGTGCTGGGGTTACAGTCTTTTAAAATCACTCATCTCACATACATCCCTGCTGCCTCTGGCACACCAATCTTCATTCCGGTCCACAGAGAGCCAAGCCATTTCAACACCTTCTAAAAGCTCAGTGGGACGTGGCTTCTTTGCCCTGTTGCTGCCATGTCGCTCAGTGCAACTACTTCTCTTCCGACTCCCGATAGGGGGACTGTTACGGTTTGGATCTAGGTATCCCCCTGAACCCTCAACCCTCATGCGCCCACAGGAAGGTGATTGGATTTTGGGAGCTCACGGCTGACTCGCTGTTAGGAAGCGGGGCCTGGAAGAGTCCCTGGCTCCTCCCTTCACTCCCCACTTCCTGCCTGCCGAGCCTTGGGCAGCTGCCCTCTGCTGCGCTGTCCTGCCTCGGAGCAGCCAGCTACGGACTGAAGCCTCTACAGATGGTGTGCAAAAATAAACCTTCCCCTTTAAGTTGTACAGGAAAGTCACTAAGACAGGGACCGTGGTTTCTCCCGCTATCCACTGCTGGTCTGATTGAAAATTGCGTCTCCCTGCGGTCTGTGCGAGCCTCCTGGCCATCTACCGGGGCCAGCTGTCCATATGGGACACGCCTCTCCGTGAACAGAGCTAGGACAGTGATCTCTATTCTGTGAGTCCCTGCTCTGCAGAAACCAGAGCATCCTGGTTCGTGCCTGTTGTCCTAAAATGATGAACAGTGTCCTCCTGTGCTCACAGAAGTGTCACAGGTTTAAATGATGACTTTTCTGGTGCTCCTATTATAATGCCACTTATCAGGGGCCTCTAAGGTTCTGATAATGAGGAGTTTGATCCCTCAGAGATGACAAGACACAGGCGACACATGTTATCCCGATTCTAAAGAAGCAAAAGCAACAAGTCATCGCCCTCCCTCGCCCAGCACCTATTCCTCTCTCACCAAATGGTCCCCACCTGGGACCCAGGAGACAGGAGGGCACGTGCTAGGAGGCAGGCCACACTGGGGACAGGCGCCCTCCACGGGCCTTCCGCACCAAAGCTCCGGGAGACTTCGCTCCCCTCTGGGCTTGGGACTGACGAGGCTGCCCTGGTGCTACCTGGAAGCTGTAGAGGACGGCGATATTGATCTCCACCAGCGCCTGGTCCTTCCACAGCGAGGATGTCTTCCGCATGTCCAAGTTCATCTTCTTGGCCACTTCCTGTAAGGGGAGGAAACACAGACTCACAGGCTGGGCGCCTCCGGGTTGCACACTAACCAGGGACAGGGCTGGTGTCATTATGGACTTCTCAACTACTTCATCAACTCACTCACAGGCTGATTAAATCACTAATTTGATACACACACACACACACACACACACACATATTTGTTTTTTAACTGAGCACCTACAGGCAGCAGAAAACTAGAGAGTTGGCTACTGGTGCTTCAATTATTAAGTGCACTTTTTAATGGAGGGGGAGACAGTTACCATTGTAATAAGTACTAACTCCTAGGAAGGAAGGAAGACAAAGAAATGGGAGGACTAGGGATAGAGGAACTGGTTAATTCAGCAAGGGTTACCAGGGCAAGCTTTCTGCGGAGATGGTACACAAAGGGAGGCCGAGATGATGAGAAGAAGCAAGATGTTTGCAGATGGGGGACAGGGGCATTGGAGGTACAGAGAACAGCAAGTGAAAAGGCCCTGAGGTGAGTCTGGCGTGGGCCGTCTGAGAAACAGAAAGAAGGTCAGTGCGCTTGGAGGGTGGCGAACACGGGGGTGTTGGTGGGACAGAGAAGGACCGGATGATGTAGGAACTTGAAGGGTGTGCCATGGAGTCAGGACTTTATTATATGTGTGATGGGATCCTTGAAGGGTTTTATGCAGAAATGTAGGTCTGGGAGTGACATCGTTTGCTTCCCAGTAGGAAAAGCTCCCCTGGTTTGTTCTACTCCCCACCTTGAGGGGTCATTACTTAGACTCCAGACCAACAATGGCGAACCTCTTAGAGCTTTTGATTAATACAGACAGCCTGCTGCGGCACGCGTGCCATAGGTTTGCCACCGCTGCTCTAGACCATGGGCTTTGGGCGCACAGGGAACCCTCCTGGACTCCCTCTGACAATTAGAGAAACGGAGGACCAGAGAGGTGTGTGAATTTGTTCCAGGTCCATAGAGCCCGTGGGCCTTGGAAGTGGAGCCCAGGGGATGCCTACCACCCAAGACCCGAGAGCTGTCTCCTTTCCTGCTGACACCTCTGGCAAAATAACTTGAGTAGAAACAACTCGCAACAGGCAGGACCAGGGAATGTCAGGAGTAGAAAGACCCGGCCTCAGTTTCCTTCATTAAGGCTCCATTTTCCCTTCCTCTGTCACTGCCAGTCACTGGGCAGGACCCAGGTCTCACTAGCGGGCTGGAATGCAGCAATTTTTCAGGTTTGGGGAAACTGCTTCCCAGCCCCAGCTGTCACTCTTTGTATATGATGGCAGCTAGGATCGGCGGGCTGGGACGGTCTCACTGAAGTTAGCTAGTGACTTCTCTTTGCAAGGGGAATGTATGCAGAGATCAGAAATCAGGCTGCTTCTTTCACTCTTTGAGGCCGAGACTTTAGGGTCTGGTCTGATCGGTGAGGAGGCATTTGCAGAAAGCAGCGCTCTGCTGCTGCTTTGTGTATCTTCATACGAAACCTGAGTTAGTGTGTGACAGAGGAAAGTATGTACAGCCAGTCTAGCGGCTATTGCTGTTCTACAGAGTCATTCTGGTTAAAAGAAGAAAAATTAGTTGCAGAAAAAATACATGACTTAAAAAATAGCCCCAAATGCAACTTGAATCCCAGCTATGCAAACTGCCTGAAACGGCTTTCCCTTTCCTGCCGGAAGTCAGTGTGGGTCGGTGGCTGCCCGGCAGAATCTACTGGAGAGCTTTGAAAGTGGCTGGTGTCCAGACCCCACCCCAGACCAACACCGTTCGAATCCTGGGGAGTGGAGCACGGGAAGCTAAAGCTCCCAGGTACCCCCAAGGTTGGGAGAGGCTGAGGAGCCCCGACCTCTGTTTTCCGGGGTGACACCTGTAGATTTAGTAACATAGACCTAATGCTTGGTCCTGAGTTCTAATCTTGCCTCTGCACCGTATTTGCTGTGTGACACAGGCCCAGCAGTTAACCTCTCCGTTTCTCTGTGTCCTCTTTTGAAACAACGCCAACAGCTACGGACTTTGCTATGGACATTTGCTGGCAAAAATGCAGCAATCCGAAACATGGTTTGGTGGTGCAGTCTTGTAATCCCAGGGCTTGGGAGGCTGAGGCAGGAGGATTGTGAATTCAAGGTTGGCCTGGTCTACATAGTAAGACCCTGTCTCAAAAAACAAAAACCCCAAACCAAACCAAAATACAGAAATTCTGATGCTGAGCTTCAGGAAGCTCTGTCCTGGGACTCTAGTACCTAAGAACGCTCGGCTGGGGAGAGAATTGGACTCTCCACAGAGAAATGCAATGTGACCTTGAGTTTGTCACTTAATGTCCCCAAAAGGCCTCAGTTTTTCATCTGTAAAATGGGATTATTATACCTTAAAGTTACATCAAGGATTAAATGAGAATGTAACAAACACAGTGGGTTTGGAATGACTGATAAACAATAACTTGGGTGAATCTCACAGATGTTATCTGGAATGAAAGAGAACATCACCAAAATAAACAAACGAAAACATACTGCGTATCATTCCATCAGCCCGCCCTATTCTTGGGCTACACATCCACAGATTCAAACTACTGTGGATGGAAAATATTTGAAAAAACCTTGTACCTGTACTGAACATGTACTGATATTTCTTCCTGTCATTATTCCCTAAACTATACAGTACAACAACTAAGTACATAGATCGCATTTACCTTCTATGTGATTTAAAGTGTACGGGAGAAAAAAAAGTATACAGGAGAATGTGCTTTGGTTGTAAGCAAATATGATGCTTTTTTTTATATAAAGGAGTTGGGCATTTGTGGATTTTATTTTATTTTTTGCTGTACTAGGGATTGAACCCAGGACCTTTGCACTGAGCTACGTCCCCAGTCCTTAAATTTTTTGAGACAGAGTCTAAAGTTGCTAAAGTGCCCAGGCTGAGCTCAGACTCGTGATCCTCCTGCCTCAGGCTCCCAGAGTGCTGGGATTACAGCCACACATCCAACTTTGTCTGGAGGTCTGTGTGTCTGTGAGGTTCCGGAGCAATCAGCTACAGACACCGAGGGACGCACAGTCCTTAAACAGGGGTGGCACGTGGTATGTGCTATTGTGATCACCACGTGAATTCTGCACCAACCCCTTCAGGTGTCCTAACTCCGGAGCTCAGCCACGATGCATGCTCGGCCTTTCTCTAGTCTCTTGCGGGGACCAGGGTGGGACCTCACCTCCAGGATGTTGTAGCGTGAGCTGTCACAGTAGTCGCGGACACCAATCTCTGTGCCCATGTACCAGCCGCTGAAGGGACAGGCGCTGAACTCCAGGCCACCAATCTCCAGCAGCATGTTGGACACGGCGGGGAGGCCGTACCACTTCAGGCCCAGGTCCTTGAACCAGTCAAACCTGCGGAGGGCCGTGCAGCCCAGCTCAGCAATGGGCGGGCATCTCCTGGGCAGACCTATGGGTGGGATGCTCCTCCTCTGGGGCTGCTGGCATGGGGGAACTGACTGGGGCTAGGTCTGGACCTGATTCTTGGAATGCTGGGGCCCAAGAACATGCATTGTAAGCACCAGTTTCCCAGGCAGTGCAGATGAGCATCCAGGCCTTGGAACCACCGCCTTGGGCTGCTGTTGGTCTGTCAAACCTACCCTGAGAGTGAGTACAGGAGAAAGTGTGGTAACCACATTCTCCTGCAGCCCACGGAGCTCTTCTCTACCCCAGGGCCTTTGCACAGGCAGCTCCTTCTTCATGGGGTCTTCTCTCTTCCTTGTGCGTTTCCATCTCTCACCTATACCTAACTGTCAGCTAAAAATGTTGTGCACTCTGGGAAAGCCTCCCCAAGGTGCAACTGGATCCAGGTGACTGCCCGCTTCTAAGCACCAGGGGCTTTCCTTTGCAGCATTTTACTGGGGTTAATTATTGAATCATTGTACAGTACATCTAAGAGCTTCTTCTTTTGGGGACAGGAAAACCACATAGCCAAGGTCCAAGGCGGCCTCAAAAGTTAGCACAGTGCCTGGCTGGAGCAGAGACAATAAACTGTTGATCAAGGCAACGAATGAATGAATGAACGAACCAAGGCCAAGTTTCACCAAGGAGACTGGCCGTGTTCCTAGACACTGGGCAGCACATCAAGGGCCCAGGACACTCGCTTCCTGTCCAGGGCTGGGAGTAGGGTGAGCCCCGGGAGGGTCTAGTCCCCGCGGAAAATTTAAGGGAGAACCAGCAGACTCAAAAATCAAGATCAAAACTACTACTGATTTATGCAATATTTTGAAGTAGCGCAATTAAAAAAAAAAAACAGAAATTAATGCCATCGATACACACATAACAAAATACCAAAACTCTAGACCAACGGGGCCCTGATGATGCCGGCGACCCGCCTTGAACCTTTCATCTTCACCTCTGTTCTGAGCTGGACTGTGTAGTTACTCAAAATGCTGCTATATGGCTCACCCTGGAGTTTTAAAAAATTAACTTTGGTTTTCAAAAAGTACATTGCATTCACACGTGGCCGATCCCATTACTGAGTTGCAGGCACTTGCTGGATCCCGCCGGCGCCTCCCCCTCCTCGGAGGGGCCGAGGGTGCTGGCAGTGTTGCTGGCCTGTTGCTGGCCTCGGCCTTCACAGCTCCTTCCGGAACCGCACTGGGCCAGCAGGTGTGCGTTCCTCTGGGGCAGAGTGCGCCACGGCGAGGCAGGAGCGGTTCTGCCCTTCCAGGCCCCAGGGCGGGGCAGAGAGCGGACTCTGGGGGTGCAGGAGCCCGCTGCGGCCGGCGCCCTCCCAGGCGGGCCCCTCTTACCTGGGGTGCCGGATGGGAACCTCCAGCACCAGCTCGGGCGGGATCTGGAAGAGCTCGGGGTCGTTGCCATTGGCCTGCAGCAGCAGCGGCAGCACGTCGAAGCGGCCCCGCGGCGGTTTCCAGCCCTGTTGGATGCAGATCTGCAGACAGACCACCGGGGGGCGTCACCGGACCCTCCGGACGACAGCACGGCGGGGGTCCCGGGGTGGGTCCCACTAATCTCCTTCCCGGCGGGTTTCTCTAAGAGCCCAACCAGGCGCAGCAAGACGCAAAGACGCGCGGGCTGCGATGAGAATCACGGTAGGAAACGCCTGAAGCAGGGCGGCTGTCCCACAGAACGCAGTGACAGCCATAGGAGTAAGTAAAAACCCTTAGCAGCTACGTTAAGAAAAAACCTGAAATAAGTTTATTCATATATTCCTCTTGTCTGTTTTGAGACAAGGCCTTGCCGTGTAGTTCAGGCTGGTTTTAAACTCATGACCTTCCTGCCTCAGCCTCCTGAGTGCTGGGATTACAAGCGTGCGCCACCGCATTCGGCTACTCATTTTGAATAATGAATTTTAAATTCAACAATATACTTACATGAATATTTATTTATTAGTAATATATTAAAGAATTGCTATCAATGTGTTCTAATCATATATTTGGCGATTAAATATTTAACATTTATCAATACAGACTAATATAGATATCGAATTTGTGTAACGTGTAACATTTTGAAAAATGCTAAATATCAACATTAATTCATTAATGATAAATTATTAATGTGAATATATCCAAATAATATAGTTAATGTGAAATTAATGTTTTAATTTATTAATCCAGTAAGCTTATTACTTTATTGATATATTAGTCTGCTATATCCACATTATTATCATTTTAGCATGTAATTAATACAAGAATTATCTATGATCTACTTTCCACTGTCTTTTTGTTCTTAGTCTTGGCGATCTGGTGTCTATTTTCTTTACAATTTGAGCTAGCTACTTTTTTTTTTTTGTATTGGAGATTGAACTCAAGTCCTTCACACTGAGCTACATCGCCAGTTCTTTTTGTTTTATTTTCTTTTTATTTCGAGACAGGGTCTTGGTAAGTTGCTAATTTGTCTAGGCTGGACTCAAATTTGTGCTCCTCCTGCCTCGGCCTCCCAGAGTACTGGAATGACAGGCCTGCACCAGGACACCCAGCTGAACTAGCTGCCTTTGAAACGCTCGAGCGTCAGGGGCGGCTAGGGGCTGCCCTGCTGGACAGCACAGGAATAGAGGGTTTCTGAGGTGTAATTAGGCGGCCGGGGTTGGGATGATTCTGCATGCTGTGTTAGTGTGCTGGATCCTGGACTCAGGACATGTCCCGGTCAGCGAAGGTTCTGGAGCCAGAATGCAAGAGGCTGTGGCTTTTATGTTCCGCTAACCGCGAGCAAGGTCAGCCAAGTACACGTTAGCACACGGCCAAGTGGAGCAGGGTCTGGCTGAGCCTTAAACTGCACAGGTGCAATTCCTGGTCGCCCTGGTTACAGCCCCCTTCTTGGATAATCACATTTGCAATAAGAAAAGCTGTGTGCCAATGAAGTCGGCAGCGGGAGAGGGGCAGAGGTCCCCTGGGCTTGGAGCTCCAGCCTGGAGGAGGTGTGGGGGGTGGGGGCACTTGCAGAAAGGACAGGAGCGGCTTGGCGGGAGTGGGCTGGGTAACAGATGAACAGTGGCCCCAGGTATGGGGTCTGCCTGCGGTGCCCCCGGGCACAGGCCCATGTCTCACCTGTACTACCTGTCGGTGTGGCCATCTGGAAGGAACGGGCAGGGTGGTGTGGACTCTCCCGGTGGCTCTTAGGAAAGGACATAGCCACAGGCAACAGTGGTGTGTGGTATCGGGGAATCAAGCCACCAAAATTGTTGGATGAACACAGGAAGGAATGATACGAGTTGGACATAGCACCTAGCTCAGAAAAGGTGGACGCCAGACCTGGCTTTACAGGTCAGACCCTGGTGGGAGGCAGGAAATTTGGCCTGTGGGTCTAGCTTTTCTTTCACTCACTTAATAGCCTTGCATAACTCACTTGGCACTGGTGAGACTTAAGTCTACTTGACTATGAAATGGGACAACAACAACAAAAAGAAAAAAAGGAGAAACAAGACAACAGTTTCCATGAGGAGGGTTGGAAGAGGTCGCAGCATGAGAATGACCAAATGCCCAGCGACAGAAGAACCGGAAGACAGTGGGGTTTGGACAGCCGGTGGGGGTACAGTCTGGGGAAGGGTGAGCTGTCGCCTGCTGGCTAATGGTAAATGGGAAGCAGTCTGTAGATACAGAGCTTGGGGACCTGAGAGCCCAGGTGGGGTGAGATGGACACACACACACACACACACACACACACACACACACGCTCACACCTCTGTGAACTCCACGTTTGCCGGGTCCCCCAGCGTGGAGCCGTCAGGCTGCTTGTACCCGGCGTAGCGTATGAGCTGAGAATTCCAGACCCGGAAGTCGTGCTTGCCATCTGTCCTCTGGGGAAATATGGTGATGGCCGACCTGCAGGGGACAGATAGGACACCTGGCGTCAGGAGAGGACTTACGCTTGTGTGGAAAAGGTGCTACCTGGGTCAGCAGCTGCTGGGGGCTGAGGACGGAGCAGAGCTGCCAAGGTCCCCACGGCCAGCTGGGCGGCCGTCCGAGCGCGGGCCCTCCACCGGGGCCCCTGGCCTGTGCGAGGGTGGAGGGGGCCCATGCCTGCCTGGCTTCCTGGGCAGGGACCGCGTGACAATATTGACAATTGCCAGTCTTCCAGGGGGTTCTTCAGCAGCCAGCGGTCTCCAGGGAACCATCAGACCCTGCCCCCCACCTCTGGGTGTTTTCTGAGATAGAGTCTCGCTATACAGTTCAGGCGGCCTTGAACATACTAACTATGTAGCTCAGGCTGGCCTCAGCTCATGGCAATCCTCCTGCCTCAGCCTCCCAAGTGCTGGGATTACAGGCGTATGCCACCACGCCCAGGCATGGGCACACTATGGCTTCCCGGCCCCAGTCTTTCTCCTCCTACTAGCATTCATTTGAAACCCTGAACAAATCCTCTAGCCTTCACCCACCTCACCTGCTCTTGGTTAACTTCCAAGCACCTTTCTCTGGCCTCATTCCTTCAATGTCCCCCAGCCCTATCCTACTCTCCCACCTCCACATGTGGCTGCCTCTCAGGTAGACGCTTTCTCTTTGGCAAAACTCAGCTTGGTGATTAGCATACCCCACGGTGGGCAAAACAACATTCTCAGCCGATTCCCCGCCCCTTGTACTGTACCAAAGTTTACAGACTTCTGATGAAAAAGAAATCAGCTTGCATTCACACTCACATCTATTTAAAAGGAAAGTGTAGGCTGGCAGCTGCTGGCCTCACCTACCTACCTAAGGACCTGTACGTGGAGACTGATTCTACAGTTAAGTGGTTTGAAGCTGCCGTAGTGGGGAAGGCCCTCGCTGGGGTCCTGCTCTCTTTCTCTCCGTCTTCTCTAATAATTTCATTACTGTGTGTTAATCGCCCATGATGGTGGGCTTTATTTGGGGAAGTCGGTACTTGCACTTAACGCATGTTAGTCAATTTCACTCTCATTACCCCCTCTCTTCTCTCTTCCTCCTGCTGGTCCCCTTCCCCATCTCCAAAAGTCTGCCTCCTAGTTTCCCATCTCTCTCTTTTATTTTAATTCTCTATTTATTAATTTATGGATTTTAAGGCAATACACCACATGCATAAAATCAAAAATAAAAATCACATGAACAGGGGTTGAGGATTTAGCTCAGTGGTAGAGTGTTTGCCCAGCAAGTGCAAAGCCCTGAGTTTGAGCCCCAGCAGCTCCCTTCAAATCACATGAACATCTCAATAGATGCTGAGGAAGCTTTTGACAAAACCCAACACTCCCTCATCATGAAAACCCTACTGAAAATAGGTGTAGAAGGACCTTACCTCAAAATGATAAAAGTTGTATACGACAAGCTCACAGGCAACATCGTACTGACTGAGGAAAAACGGAAAGAATTTCCTCTAAAATCTGGAACCCGACAAAGGTGTCCACTCTCACCACTTCCATTCAATGTAGGTCTTGAAAGTTTAGCCAGAACAATCAGGCAAGAGAAACAAAAGGAACACGAACAGGAAAGGAAGAAGCCAAAGTATC
This sequence comes from Hystrix cristata, assembly GCA_004026905.1. Taxonomy (NCBI): domain Eukaryota; kingdom Metazoa; phylum Chordata; class Mammalia; order Rodentia; family Hystricidae; genus Hystrix; species Hystrix cristata. The sequence goes on along the minus strand of PVJO010010853.1, from coordinate 16,920 downwards.
CCACTCTGCAGATGATGTGATTTTTTTACGAGAAGGCTCCAGTCTCTCGGAGGAAAGCAGAGCAGCAAGGGTTCGGGAAGTGTGAACGATACCCCAGCACCAAGCTTCGCCCTTCTCCTTGGCATCGTGGAAGGGTTGGAGAAAAAATGACAGGAGGATGACTTCACTGTGTGATACAAGGTCATTTGTCTCATGCCGGGAGCTCCAGCCACCTGGACTCCTCTGTCCCTTCAGGGGACTGAATCCCAGGCCACAGGAGCCACTATCTCGGCTGCTGGGATCACACATCTTAAATCCAGCCTGTAGCCCATAGACCTTCTGGCACACACATTCCCGCAGGAATCCCTTGCCGTCCCTGCCTGGACTCCCCATCTGCTGTCAAAGACCACGTCCGATTTAATTCTCTTTCTGCACGCAGCATCCAACGGCCACCTCTCTGAATGCGGTTTTAAGGTCTTACCCTTTACACAACAGAATGCGATGTTTAATCCTGCAGGGCTGGGGCATCACACTTGGGGGTGTGTTTAGTGTCAGGGATTAAGGTGATCATCACAAAGTCAAAGGTGCACTTAAAAATCTCTTAGTGATTTGGACATGGGGATGTATGCCTGTGATCCCAGTACTCAAGAGGCTGAGGCAGGAGCATCACCATGAGATCAAGGCCAGCCTGTGCTACATAGTGAATTCAAGGGCAGCCTGAACTATGTAGCAAGACCCTGTCTCAAAAGAAAGGGGGAAAAAAATAAAAAGCAAAAAACCAATCCCCTGAAAACAAAAACAATACCCCTCCCAAATCCCAGCACTGTGGGAGGTTGAGGCAGGGTGGTTGCAAGTTTGAGCCCAGCCTGGGCAACATAGTGACTTAGTGAGACTCTGTCTCAAAATAAAAATAAACAAATGACAATTTTAAAAAAGCTGTGAATATAGCTTTGTGTGAAAGCCCCGGGTTCAATCCTCTGTGTTGCCAAAAAAAAAAAAAAAAAAATCTCTTAGCGAAAGACTCTTAGCACCACATTGAAGGTGAATACAGAATGAGTCAAATGGTTTTCTTTCTGGCATTAAGACACAGTGCTGTGTCTCTGGTTCAGCACCAGATAAAGCTTTTTGTGTAATATACACATATGTTTAAAAACATCAGAATCACATAGAGTACGTGGGCTGGAGGCTTACGCCATGTGTGGGAACCAAGGCCAACAGGAGACATACGGAATGCATCTATGCCTCGCCCCTCCTGACTCCCCCAGCAGACTCTCACTGAACGGCAGGTTGAGTGCGCTGTGCTGCTTAAATTGTGTAATCCTCTCTCTTCTCTCTGGCCATCCTTCTTCTCTTATGTGGAAATGATTTCTATACCCAGGACACCTCCTTTATCACCATTTTCAGACGTAAGGTTAAAACTTTAAAAAGATCAGCTGGATATTTCCTTTATAGATCTCATGAAAATTCCCCAGTAGATATGTGAAAAAATGGGAGAGACAGTGCCAGGCCTGGGGTGACCTTCTCCTATCATCTGCTCACAGCACCGTTTGAAAACTACCCATTGGCTCTGCCACGGTTGAAATATGAAGTGTCCCCCAAGACTCATGCAGTGAAGGCTCGATCTGTGTTCAGCCATGTTTAGAGCCGGGGCCCACCGAGGTGACCGGGTCGGGAGGCTTCTTGCCTCACCAATGGGCTAAGATGCCGGGAGTTCACAGCCGAGTGGGCTACTAGGAGGTGGGGCCCATCTGGAGGAAATGGACCACGGGGTTGTGACCTGTGTATCTGGTCCCTGCCCCTACCTCTCTGACTTTTCTCTTGCTCTCTGACTCCTGGCTGCCATGAGGCAAGCAGCTTTCTTCCACCACACCCTTCCACCAAGCTGTTTCTGCCTTGGAACTGGCTTACCATGGACTGACACCTCTGAAACCATGAGCTAAAATAAACCTCTCCTCCTTTAAGTTATTTTTCTGAGGATTTAATTACAGCGATGGAAAATCTCCTTGAGGGTGCACTTTGACAAGGACCCCCATGAATGGTCAACTGCAGGGAAGGTTCTTTGATATTTCTGCTGAGATTGCTTGGGAAACAGAGCTAAACACTGATGGTTCGCTTAGGCGTTTCCTTACTGGTGGGTCAGACAACTGGCAAATGCCGTCCAGGAAAACTGTGTTTAATGCAAACAAGCTGCCTCTGGATGAGCTCAGGGTAGTGGTGTGGGGAGGTTGTGGGACTCTCCCTGAAGTGGCTCTGTGTGTTCCAAAGACTGGGCTGGGTCTCTGCGGCTGGGAGCAGACGCCGGGGCAGCAAGGAGCAAGCGAGACTGACAAGTGTAGCCAGCTGTATGAAGGCACCCCAGCTGCTCCAGCTGCTCCCTGCTGCCGAGCCAGGCAGTGTGGAAGTCAGAGCCCATACCATGCCTCTGTGTTTTTTGTCTTTTTAGGGGGGCACTATCCTCAGCCTCTTTTAATTTTTAATTTTAAGACAAGGTCTCACTCAGTCACTGAGTTGCCCAGGCTTGGCTTGAATTTGTGATCTTCCTGCCTCAGCCTCCCAGAGTGGTTTTTGTCCTTATATTGACACAAGGAGTCCAAGGCATGGCTTGGCTTGCCAGAACCTGAAGGAGCTATCCCCACACCAGCAGGGGGAGAAACTACCTTTGAAGCTAAGGGAGATTCATAGAGAGCTCCAGGCAACAGAGCAGGATGTGGTGAAAGCAGGCCATCCCCTGTGCTGGGTTTTTTCTCTTCCTGGGAATCTAAAGGATTCCCTCTGGCCGTCTCCCTGGAGGCTGCAAAACTGGGAGGGGATAAAGCTGATGTTTTTGGCTGTAGTTCTGCAAACCACATGGGAGTCTGCTTCTCCCAGAAGAGAAGGGACGTGGGGGTGGGACAAGGAATGCCAGGCCACCCCTCCCGGTGTGGCTCATGACCCAGAGACAGCGAACATTTCCCTGGAAGCCAAGGCAGCTCCACGCTGTGGGGACATCAGACCCTCTCCCACCCCAGTGGGTCAGCGCACCTGAGGTTCCCTTTGTTGGTGGCGTACTTGACGTGGTTGCAGATGTAGTTGAACATCCCATGTGCCGTGGTGCAGTCGCGGGCATCAAACACCTGGAAGAAGTGTGTGGGGATCAAAGGCCTCCTCTTTCCTCCCACGACCCCAGTGCAGTCTGCCCATTTTAGAAGAGTCCAGAACCCATTTCTCACTGGAGCTGGGAGGCCTCACTGGAGTCCTGAGCATCTCATCACTGAGGTCCAGGCTGTGTTTTATCATTTTCTTTAATCTATGCGAATCACCAAGGGCAATCAGACCAGGAAAAGTCATCTAAAAGTACGCGTGGGGTATGAGCGAATGGTAAAAAGGGATGGTGAATAAGGGTGGGAGTTTGGGCTGGTTACACTTTCTGTTACTAGGGACAGGAATTAAAAAACAAACTAACAGAAATCAATGCTTCCCATCTTGATAACTAATGTACTTACAATGTTAAATCGTTCCTTAGAATAAAATCATACCAGGGGAAACAAACTAACCTCTTCAAGGAGTAGGCAGAGAATGGAAATAAGCAAAGAGAATATGTATATGTATAAGTGCTGGGGTCTGCAGCAAACCAGAGAGCAAAAGTTCTATCAAGAGATATGCAGATTCATGTAACAATAAGCAGTCTGGCTGGATGGGACACGGCTGTAGTCAGGACTTGGCTATGGCCTGAGGATCTGGGTTCTGGCAGGTCACTGTGCCCAACAGATAAAAGGACTTGACCTTTTGCAAAGCTCTATCCACTCGCCTTCCCCTTCTCTCTCACCTGGATCCTGCCTGGAAGGGTCTGCCAGGACTCTGAGCCGGAAGAGGCCACCCACCTGCAGCTTGGACCACTGGATCCTGCCAACACAGCGGGCAGCATTCCGCCAGGCATGTTTGGCCCCATAGATGAGCTCTGTATCCTTGAGCTGGTAGGTGTTGGTGCTTTCAATCTCCTTGTTCACCTCTTCCAGCCTCTCCATGTGGGCTTTGGAGCCAAATCTGAGTGAGGACAGAAGGGGCACGGGAAATCACTGCTATAGTTTCGGAAGGTCCCCCAAAGGCCCTGTGGTGCTGCTGTGGTAGAACCTTTAAGAGGCGGGGCCTAGTGGGAGGAAGTTAGGTTATTGAGGGTGTGTCCTTGAACAGGATTGGGTGACCCAGTCCCTTCCTGTCTCTCTCTTTGCTTCCTGGCTGTCATGAGATGAGCAGTTTCCTCTGTTATGTGCTCCCACCTTTATGTATGGTGCTGCCACAGGTCTAAAAGCAACAGGGCCAGGCAACCAGGGACTGAAACCTACAAAACGTAAGCCAAAATGAAACTTCTCCTCTGATTCTTTTAGGTATTTGGCACAATGACAGAAAGCCAACAACACCATTACACCCTCTTATGAAGTACAGGTTGGTGAGAGGGACAAGGTGTTACAGGAAGCCACAGTCACAGAAAGCCCCAAGTTGATGTCAGCACACAACAGTTTGAGCATAAAGCAAACACCGTACACTTAAATGATCACAAAGACCCTGCAGTACACAAAGGGTAAACTAGCTGGGCGGGGACTGTGACAAACAGACAAACCAGGTCCCCAGGGAGCAGTCAGGGCTCCACTCCATCTGACCATCCACCTGACAGGAATGGGGGTCCTGGTCTGCCGGATCCACTCAAGAGAAACTGGAAATCTGATTTTTAAAGGGAACTCTTGCAAATTTTAAATGTTGGCAATGTGTTCAATTTTAGAAAGTTAAAAATTATGGAAAATTTTAGGCTCACAAGAAGGTATACAGAACAACAGAATGACATTCATGTCCTCAGGCTAAGAAATTATACTATAGTTTTGTGGGAATGACTTCCCTGTCGTAGCTCCTCTCCCTAGAAGTGACCGTTACCTTTTTTCTCTTTGTGGTACTGGGGATGAAACTCAGGGCCTCTCACGTGCTAGGCAAGGGCTCTACCACTCGAGCTAAATCCCCAACCCCTCCTGAAGGTTTTTTAAATTTATAAAATTATTTTTTAAAAGTTTGAAGCAGGGTCTTATTAATTTGCCCAGGCTGGCCTCGAACTCACTCTCTCCCTGCCTCAGCCCCCTCAGTAGCTGGGATTTCAGGCATATATCACCTATGAAGTTTCTTTAATTGTGATATTTTTCCTATGATAAATAGTGTTTCGGTGTACATGACTTCCTATGCATGACTCTTTGTAAACAGGTAAAAGCGTTCCAGGTGTAGAATTGCTTAAAATGTTTCTTTTTGGGACCCCTTTCGGAGTGAACCCAGGGCCTTTGCACTGAGCTACAACTCAAATCCTATTTATTGTTTTTATTTGGGGAGAGTGTCTCACTAAATTGCTAAGTTGCCGAGGCTGGACTCAAACTCGCAGCCCTCCTGCCTCAGCCTCCCAGAGTGCAGGGATTACAGGCAGCCACTACGCCCAGCTTGAAATGTTTCAAATTTTTAGCACCCCTTTTGGAGGCCAAACAAAAACACTTCTGGGGGCCAGCTATGGCCCTTCGGCTGCCAGTCTCTGAGCTCTGTGGTGGGCGGAGGCCTTAGGCTCAGGGCTTAACTCACTTGTCTGTTAAGTTGGAGCCTATGTCCTGCCCTGGCACGCAATAATTTACCCTGGGATTCCCATGGCCGACGTACACTTGCCTTTTAATTGATGAGTAGTACTGATCCAGGAACTCTTTGGCGAGAGGGAAGAGCTGATCCTTGGTTCGGATGTCTTCCGGCCTTCGCACATGCTGAGAGGGCAGCATGACGGAGCCCACACAGATGTGCTCCGTGCAGCCCGTTTCCTGCGGGGCCAAGAGAGACTTGGGTCATCACTCTGCCGGGGGGAAGGCTGCAGCCCAGATCTTCCAGCCACGGCACGGTTGACCTGGCTCTTAATTACGATGGGATTTCTCCGTGACCAGCTTCGAGTTGTCACTGGGTGTGGTTGTCAGCCAAGGTGAGGAAAAGGAACCATGTTTTAAGGTCCCTAAGATGCTTCTTGTTGACAGTTAGGGGGAGAGAGGTGTTCTGAGTGGAATCAGAATCATCAGTACTAAATTCCAGAATATTTCTTGATTCCACATTGATCAAAAAGGAACAATTAAGGGGCTACGGCAACTTATCTGAACACAGCTACGATGACTCGATTGCCAAAAACGGCCCTGATTCTTCCCCTTCTTGTATTCTCTTTGCAACATACTTTATGGCAACTCCCATGGAGAGGTGGACTCTGTCTTTTCATCCCTTGGATCTGGGGTGGTTTTGGCCCACAGAATATGGCAGAAGTGACTCTGAGGTATATACAAGCCTGGGCCTCAAGAGAATTTGTATCCTTCTGCAAACACAGGCAACAAAGCCCAAGCTAGCTTGTCAGGAGAGGAGCATCTGTGTGGAACACAGCTATGTCTGCCAGGGCCACCCTCCACCAGCCTGCCCTGAGCTGTCCCCTTAGGAAACTGCAGGTTCACAAGTTAGCCTCAGTGAGATCACCTATATCTGATCCAGATCAGCAGAATCACCCCATTAATTCAGAAACTCTTGAAAAATAATGCATAGCTTTTTTTTCAAGCCACTAAATTTTGGGGCCAGTTTGTTATACAGCAATAGCTAACTGATACAACATTTCTCTAAGATGTCCTGTTTCAACAAAAATTTAAAGCAACGTGTTGAGTATTAAAAATATGATATAGAAATTTGGAGAACACACCGCAACATCAAAGAAAGGTTTGTTGAATTCTCCATCAAGGGTCAGCCTGAGAGGCAAAGAGGCTATTTTCAGAGCCAGAGACTGTCCTTGAACTCTGAAGGGTACAAGGTACACTGATAAAAAGGGTCTTCAGAGGTGAGTGAGTACCCAGTGGCTCTCCAATGGCGGGGGTTAGGCAATGTCTGAAGACCCTTTTGTTGCTACATGTGGACTGGGGTAGTGACACTGAGGGGGACAGGCCACAGGTGATGCTAAACATTGTGCCGTTCACAGGACGGGTCCCGCAGCCAAGCTGTATCTGGCTCCAAAAGTGGGTAGGGGTGAGATGGAGCCGCTCCGGTCTATACCCAGCTGGGTTACTCACCAGTGTGCTCTTCAGGTGGAGTGTGTCTGTGAGAACCACGTCAGTCTCCCAGTTCTTGACCTTGAGGAAGCGGGGGCACTTGGAAGGGCTGTCATTCTTGGTGGGGGACTGTCTCCCTGAGGCTGGGGACTGCAGGAGAGAGTGCAGGTGGAGCATTAGACAGGGTCCCATTTTACAGATGAGAACACTGAGGAAGAGAGAGGTCGGCTAAGCAGTCCAAGTTCACAGAGTTAGTAAACTGGAGCCAGGAGTCAGACAGATCACAATGGTCTGGCCCCTAATCCACATCCTTATACCCTGGACAATCCTTCCCCTTGGCTATTATGGATCATTCCTTCATCCAACACGTGTTTATTGAGCAGCTCCTATGTGCCAGGAAAGTCAACAAGGGCCAGGCTACAGTGACGAAGTGGACAGATGTGTTCTCTGCTCCTGCAGGTTGCCAGTATCCTGTGGTGGTAGGCGAAGGCTGAATGAGCCATTGCAACTGCGTGCAAGGGGTGCTGTGACACAGAACACTGGATGAGCCGGTGACGGACGGGTGGGGGATAAAGAAGAGAGGGACGCCGGGTCAGCTCTCTCCTGTGGCACTGAGACTGGTCATCTGTGTCAGCCTCCTAACAGCCCTAGAACCCGTCTGGTCCTCTCCTCCTATGTGGTCTAGCACCGCAGTCGTCTCTCCTTTGGGTGACCTTGGTCACTTTGTAAATGTCAGCCACTGCTGTTACTATTAGCATTGCTATGGTCCTCCCTGCACAACCTCTAGTACTGTTACTCCTCCCACTGCTACGAGTCTTATTTCGCTATGCTGTGCTTTGACGGTGTCTCCCAAAGGCTTGTGGGTAGAAAACTTCACCCCAAAGTCATTACGCTGGCAGTATTTGTGGCGGGCACGGTGGCATCAGTAACTTTATATGCAGAAGAAGAGAGACCCAAGCAGCGTCCTAATGGGGCCCAGCACGCCATGTCCTCTGCCGTGTCGGTACAGCGGGCACCCTCACCAGAGATCAGTGTCCTGGTCGTGGACTTGCCAGCCTCCAGAACCCAGAGCCAAATAAACCTCTACTCTTGCTGATTACCGTCTATGGTACTCAGTTATAGACACATGCCATGTGTGTTATGGTACTCACGTATCCGTGTTCACACTTTGGAGGCCGATTGCTGGCACTGGGTGGGGAGGGTGGCCAGGCGTGAGGAGGTGCGGGGTGGGGCTGGTGGGCGGCAGCAGGCAGCCTTCTCTGGCAGGGAGCAGAGGGAGTGAGCTAACAGGCTTAATAAAAGAGACCATCTGTTGGGGTTCCAGATGTGCACGGAGTGGTAGTTAAGAGCCAAGTAATTAGCCGCCCAAGCGCACGCCATGCCACCCTCCACCAGGGGCTTTCTCAGGCTGCGCACTTGAAACCAGGCATTAGGAGGCCGCTGGCAGGGCTGTTGTACTTGGGCTTTGATGTCTTAATTAGCCAGCAGTAATATTGGGTGACTCAGGAGGGGACAAGTGGGGAGATTAATATAGCAGGCAGGGGCCCTGGACGCGGGATGCAGATGACTTTTCTAGTGGGGACCCAAGTGCTCCTGTTCAAAATGCAGATTAGCAGCACTTAGGAGTTCTGATGCTGGGGACAGGGCACGAGTGGGCTTTGGGCTGTGGCTACCTATGTCCTCGCCTGGCTTAATGTCTGTGATAGGACAATGGACACTTTCAGGTGGCGTGAGACATGGGCTTGCTGTCCCCGTGGGCCTTTAACTTGACAAGGCAGGCTGTGAGCTCACAGCCATTTCAAAGGCTCTGTCCACCTCTTTGCTTAGGAGCCTGCAGAGGCCCTGAGGAGGCGGACTTGGGCCAGGCTGCCAGGTACCGCGAGGCCTCAGGCATACGGTGGCGCTCAGCCCGCAGCTGGGGGAGCCTCGTGCAGCTGTCTGCCTGCTCTGAAGCAGGGGTCTGCAGGCAGCAGCTTGTGGGCCTCCGTGGGCCTCCGTGGGCCTCCGTGGGCCTGCTGCCTGCTTCTGTCCAGCCCTGAGTGAAGAGTGGCTTTTCTACTTTTAGACTGTTGACTATAAAAATCTGAAGAAGAATAATACTTCGTGACACATGAAAGTTATATGTAGTTCAAATTTCAAGCTCCATAAATAAAGTTTTGCTGGGACCCAGCCACACTCATTTGTTCCTGCATTGTGTGTGGCTTCTTCTGTACTCTGGTGCCAGAGCAGGGTAGTTGTGAAGGGGACCAAGACTGGACGCCCACAATATTTCCTATCTTGTCCTTTACATAACAAGTTTGCAGACACTGGAGGAAAAGGGTCTAATTCCAGTGGCCAATTACTGAGTGTCACACATCGCTGCTAGAGATTCTCCTGATCCTTCTTTAAAACATCTCCCAGCTGTGCCAATTGTGGTGGCGCACGCCTGTAACCCTAACACTCAGGAGGCCGATGCAGGAGGATTCCACATGTTCAAGGCAGCCTGAACTACTTGGTGAGACCCTATCTCAAAACAACACCACAAAACCCTAAAACGCCACCCCGCCCTGTAGCCCGTGCTCCCTGCCATCCTTCCCACGCTTCAAATGTCTTCAGGGCACTTGTGTCTGCCTGTGGTAACTGTGAAAGTATGTGTGTGCAAGAGAATGTGTGCAAATGTGCAGGAGTATGTGACAGCATATGCATGTGAGAGTATGTGTATCTGCAAAAGCAAGTGTGTGCATGTGCAAGAGCACGTGTGTGTGTGACCGCATTGTGATGGCATGTATGTGTGCATACAAGAGCATGTGTGTGTACCGTGAGAGCACTCATGTGTGTGTGTCTGTGCATGCATGTGTGGGAACATATGCATGTGCAAATGTGACAGTATACGTGCCTGCACAGGAGAGAGCATGTGTATGTCCATGTGTTACTGCACATGTGTACATATGTATGAGAGCATGTGAATGTGTGTATGCATGCTGCATGCGTGTGCATGTGTGAGAACATGTACATGGCCTGCTTGTATCTCTATATATTTATATCTTATTGCTTTACGTATATATATAAATAACACGATGTCTCTCAGTATCTATAGGGGGCTGATTGCTTTGAGGGCCAAAATCATGGATGTTCGGGGCCCCGATAGAAAATAGGGCAGTATTTGCATAGAACCTGTGCACATTCTCCTGTGTACTTTAATCCTTTCTTGAGTACAAATGATGCCTGGTAAAATGTAAATGCTACGTATGTAGTTGTTGCACCCTCTTGTTTAGGGAATAGTAACAAGGAAAAAAAGGTGCACGCGCATTCAGTACACACACAACTTTCTTCCTGCAGTTTCTACCCGCAGTTGGTCAGATCGTTTATGCGGATGCAGGGAGCGGACTGTGTTTTCTGACTACCCGCTCTTCAGTCTGCTCTGTCCCCACCCCTGGGATCGCGGCACCCCACACATGCTCAACAAACGTTGGAGGTCTGAATCAGACTGAATCGCATCGCTCCAAGTTCATGCGTTGAAGCCCCGCGCCCCAGCGTGTCTGCGCAGGCTTTTAGAAGATCACTGTTATCTCCTAAAATATAAGGAGGATGGTGCCCTCATCTAGTAGGACTGGTGGCCTCCTCCTCTCTCCTATGCGAAGACACAGAGAGAAAGTGGTCATCCGCAAGCCAGGAAAGAGGGTCCACCTCAGAACTGGGCTGTGCTGGCACCCCAATCTCAGATCCAGGCTCTGGAAGTGGGAGAAGATACATTTCTGCTGTGCAAGCTGCCCAGCCTCCAATATTCTGTGGCCTCCACCGGAGCAGACTAATACAAAGTCTAAGTGAATTTTGGAATTGCTCAGCGAGGACTCTGGTCTTGCTTTAGTGGGCAACAGGGAAGCCTTGTGGCTGCCCAGCTCAGGGAGTGACCTTACCCAAGCCAAGCGTTAGGGATATGATGCTCCCCGGCCTGCCACTGCGTCACATCCCGCCAGACCCACCGTACATTGAAAATGATCCTAAATTGAAAATGCATTTAATCAGCTCGACGGCTTAGCAACACAGCACACCGTAGAGCATCGGTTGTTCCCTTGCTGCTCACATGGCTGACCAGGAGCTGTGGTTGGCTGGCCCTCCAGCACAGAGAGAGGGTCATGCACACATCCTTGCCCAGGAAAAGATCCAAATACAAAATCTCATGTACGATTCGTACTGAATGCATATTGCTTTCACACTGCTGTCCATATGAAAACCCCCATGAAACCATCGCGTCTCGGGGTGGTCCGTGCGTGACTGGGAGGGCAGGGTGAGGGCAGAGACGCCTGGGAAGAGGCAGCTGCAACCTGCAGCGAGCAGCCACCAGGGTGGAAGATGGATCCCGGGGGCCGGAAGTGGGAGCCAGAGCCCAGGTGCAGCTCAAGAGAGAATGGGGGGAGAAAGAGTGGATTGGGGCCGCGTGGAGGAAGACTGGTGAGCTTTTGGGGGGATGTTGGGAAGTAGGGGGAGGGAGCTCGAGTTTGGAGACAGACACAGCATCAGAATCTGGAAGTTGCAGAAACAAAGGCCAACCACTTGCCCTTCCCAAGAGCGGGCCATCGCGGTCACATTGTTGTCACGGGCCTCGGGAAAATCAGCTCTGAGAGCTGCGACAAGGAAGCGGAACCCTTGTAAGACCCAGGATATCTCTGCAGCTGTTCCGGGCTGAACTGTGCCCCTCCTTCCCTAATTCATATAGGGATGTTCTAAACCTGAATACCTCTGAGTGTAGTCTTATTTGGACTTTATAGGGTCTTTATAGAGGTAATCAAGTTAAGATGAAGTTATTAGGGTGGTGTTTGATTTAATATAGCTGGTATACTTAGAAAAAGGGAAATTTGGGATGGCTGCGGTGGGGCGTGCTTGTAATGGCAACACTCTGGGAGGCTGAGGCAGGAGGACTGCAAGTTCAAGCCCAGCCTGGGCAATTCAGTGAAACCCTTTTGATCAATCAATGAATGAATCAATCAATGGGCTGGGGGTCTGGCTCAGTGCAAAAGCCCTGTATTCAATCCCAAGTTAAAAAAAAAAAAACATTTTTAAAGGGAAATTTGGAGACAGACATAGCCACAAGGAAAATGGCGTGTGATCATGGAGACGATCATCTACCAGCCAAGGAGAGAAGCCTGGAGCAGATAGCCCCTTGCAGCCTCGGAAGGAACCAGCCCTGCTAACCCCTGGAGCTTGGCCTCCAGGCCTCCACACCTAGGAGACAGAAGATTCTGTCGTGTGAGCCGCCCGGGTGGTGTGCTTAGGCGCAGCAGCCTCAAAATGAATCCAGGAGCTCAGACTTCAGCTCGTACGAAGCCAGTCGCCTCTGAGTCTTGTCCTGTTGGCACTGCCGCGGCCCTTCCGTTAGGAGCCTGCAGCAGCCTGCCCCGCTTGGCTTGTCCTGAAATGAGGGCAGCACGCTGGGGCCGAGCTGGGCTGCCAGCCATCCACACCAGGGGCTAGACGCCACACTCTGTGTCCTTCCTGCCGCCCCAGGGAACATGGCTCCAACTTGAGGGCACACCTCTTAGGCAGTAAGTGCAACCCGGTTATAGGCAGTGGCAGCTTGGGGGTCCAGGACCACAGACCGCTGAGCAGCAGGTACCTGCCCATCCTTGCAATTAAATACTTGCTGCTTAGAGAACTCAACCAATTGCTTTTCATAGCTTGGAGTATAATTTCCTTGTGGTACACTCAAAGCATTACATCAAAAGTGATTCATTCTGCTATTTTTTGGAGACAGGGTCTCACTATGTAGTCCAGGCTGGGCTTGAACTCACTACGTAGCCCAGGATGACCTGGAATTTGTGATCCTCCTGCCTCAATCTCCTGAGTGCTGGGATCACAGGCATGTACCACCAGATCCAGCCAAAGTGATTCATTCTTTATAATAACTCCCATAGATGCTTGCAATTGCTTATTCTCCCTCCCTGCCCCCAGTTGCAGTCCTTTTCTATAGTCTCTGGGGGATGGGAAGGGGGTGCTCAGGAGTTAGATATGTCAAAGTCTGGGGGCAGAGGGGCTTCAAGGACATGAGGATAAGTGGTGTTTACGCTAGACTGTCAACGCTTGCTCCAAATCGCCATGAGATCACGAGATAGTCAGTTGGATGTTGTTAGATGACTTTAAACTTGGTCCCATTATCAGGCCAGAATGGATAGGTGCACTAGGAATTAATTTTTTAAATGAATCCTGTAATTGTCTTGTGGCTTATCCCCATGAGACTGCCTTGCTCTGTGTGTACCTGTTGAAGGCATTAACCTTTAACTCACTACGTGCGAACGCTGAAAACGTACGTGAGGTTAGCTTCAAAGTATCCTGAGATGAAAATTGACTTCGGAGTTTGGGGCAGGGCAGGGGGTGGGGTAACAACTGCTATCAATCTGTGAAGAAAAGAGGAAAAAGAAATTACCTTGACGCAGCCCAGCCTTCAGGGTTTGAATCCACAGTGATGCGGTCAGTGAATGAGTGTGCAGAGAGGTATCACTGACCACAGTGTCAGGGGCCCACCGGGCGACAGTCACTATGGTCTGCATTGAATATATTCACTATTAAAATAAGCAGTTAGCAAAATATGTGGAAATTCCAGCAGGGCTGAACCCAAACACTGTCCATTCAAGTCACACTTCCGGGCTCCACCCTGCCTCCGACCCCCTGGGATGCAGGACTTGGTGGCTGGCCTCCTGGTTGAGTGACCCGTGTAGGCTTAGGAGTCACTGAGCAAGTGACACAGCTCAGGGGGAGGGAAGTGAGGTGCTGGCTGGATTCTGCTGTCCCCAGAGACCCCTGCTCAGTAGCAGTTTCTGGAAGGCATCTTGGGCGAGGGCTCACTGCTTGAGGGTACCCTGGGAATCCAAGAAAGGAGGATACTGAAGATGCTTTGCCGAAAACCCAACCTGGGTATCTAACTGTGGTCATGAGCCTGACCAAGGCAAGGACCGCCGAGCCCCGGCGTGGTGGGGACAAAGTAAACTGAATGGCAGCTTGGAGGTGCGGGCTTGGGGCACCCTCTGCAGGGAGGAATTTGTCTCAAAACAGGAGGTTGGAGAGTGGCCTGGGGAAGGGAGTAATGTCCAGCACCTGAGATGTCAGCCCAGTAGAGCCAGCAGCGTCTGCCACAGCCAGCTGGGGGCTCTGTGTGTTATGTGGGCGCTCGGGTCCATGAAATCTCAAGTATCACAATGCGATGCCTGTGTGTGTGGCTGTGTCCGCAGCTCATCTTGGGAGTGGAAGGCTCCCGAAGTTGAAGCAAGTATTTGATGAAAAGCTGGTGGTGTGGCTTTGGATCAGTGATCACATTCAATTTCATTTCTTCTGCTTTTGGTGGTACTAGGAATGGAACCTAGGGCCTTCACACTGAGTTACAGTCCAAGCCCTTTCTTTTTCTTTTTTTTATTTTGAGACAGTGTCTCTCTAAACCACTAAGTTGCCCAAGCTGGGGCTGAACTTGCAATCCTCCTGCCTCAGCTTCCCAGAGGGCCAGGATTATAGGAGTGCAGCAGCCTTGAGTAAATGCCAATTTGGTGCCTGGCCTGGACTAGGTTGTCACATGTCAATGGGTTCATTGAATCTTCATGGGAACTCATTTTTCGGATAAGAAAACAGACAGTGGGTCTGAGAGGCCACATGAGTCTACAGAAATTAATAAGAAATGAGCAGCAGAGCTGGGCCCTCTTCATGTTCCTGGGTCCTGGCCTTCTGGATGTACATGTTGTTGATGCAGATGATAGACGTAAACACAGAGTGGGGGAGATACAGCCTTTCCCTGTATTGGGTGGTCTCTGAGTCACAGCGTCTCGTATGTAAAATGGGGCTCATACGTCTTATTCTCTTGCCTAACATTAGCAATATAAGGTCTCGTGTGTAAAATGGGGCTCGTACGTCTTATTCTCCTGCCTAACATTAGCAATATAAGGATTAGCAACATACCTTAATTACCAAGATCACAATTAGCCAAACAAGAACAGTAATAACAACAAATTGTTTTTAAGTACTTATTCTGTGCCTACCACTGCAGAGGTAAGATTGGGCTCCAGGGCTCCATGACCTGGATTCAACTCCCATCTCTATTACTAACTATGTGGCCCACACTGAGCCACTAAACACTCTGTGCCTCAGTTTTCTTATCTGTAAAATGGGGATAATAATAGTACAGTTGTAGCTCAATAGCCACTGAGGAATGGTTTCTAGATCCCCTGCAGATACGAAAATCCAAGGATGTTTAAGTCCCTTAATTGAACTGTCGTAGTATTTGCCTAGAACCTGCACACATCCGCCTGTGTACTGCAGATTGTCTCTAGATGGCTGACACCTCAGGTGAATGCTATGCAGACAGTTGTTAGACTGTATTGTTTAGGAAGTAATGACAAGAAAGCAAGGTCTGTACATACTCAGTACAGATTTTGAGTATTTTCCCCCTGTGGTCGATTGAATACATGAGTGTGGAACTCATAGCCGGCCAATTGGACTTCACTGGGTTGACCTGGGAATGAAGACAGACTATGGACCTAAAGTGCTCAGCACGGTACTTGGCATTGCTAACTACATTAGCAGCCAGACAACAGTTTCGTTGTTGTTTTGATTTCCGAGACGCCATGTAGCCCAGGTTGGCCTCAAACTTGTGATCCCCGTGCCTCAGTTTCCCGAAGGTTGGGATTACAGGCGTGCTGGGTTTGACTGGCACCACAGTTTCATATACATATTCTCTCATTTCCTTCTCCCCATAACTTAAAGAGCCTACCAGCTCCTATTAGGAAAGGGGGCTCAGTACAGATGTAAATTAGTCATCTGATCAAGGTCACCGCCGGGAAGACACCAGTCCTGGCCCCACCCCTGAGCCTATGGCCTCCGTGCTGCAGGTGAGTGAAGCCCGGGCCTGCAGTGGCTGCACATCTGCCAGGTGGCGCTGCCCCCAGTGTTACTGTTAATTTTATCCCTAAATCATTGGCGTGGATGAGTCAGGGCTGACTGTGGTTTCCCGCCGGCACGAGGTGGAGTCCTTTGCCCTCGTGCCCGGCCAGGCCTGCCAGATCAGGCTGCCCCTCTTGTTTGTCAGCTGAGCCCGCAGCAGCTCACAGAGCGAGAGGAGCCTCGCAACCTTTGATCCTCTGAAGATGCAGGAAGAAGGGGCCCACGAGCCTGTGTCACTCGGAACACTCCGGAGGCTGCGTCGGGGCTGACACTCACCTGGAAATGTTCCTCAACAGATTCTGACATTTTGAAAGCAGCCGGGAGGCCCTGGGCCGTGGGGATGAGGGAAAGATGGGTCCTGGTGAGAGGATGTGGGGGGGGTTCAAGAGAAAAGCTACCAGTCTGACAGCTAATCATCCTAATCAGTGGCAGCTTGGAGAGGGGGCAGGCAGCCTGTGGATGGACAGCAGGGCAGGATCCCGAGGGGAAACACCACCTTCCGCACACCCAGACCATTCCCCAGCCGTACCCCTTAAACACTGGACCAGCGTTTCGTTAGTATCTCAAACTAGCTGTCTGTCCCCAAGCAGGGCGTGGTTCTACCTGATCTCCCTCAGGAAAGCAAACGAAGTAGGTGAGGGAAACAGATGCTTAATAACCAAGGAAGTTGAGACGGGCCTGATTAAAACTCCAAGGTTTTGCAGGGATTTGCAGGGCTTTACTCCATGGTAGCATTCGTTAGCAGATGATTATTTTAAAAGGTCTTTAAGAGTGGGGGCTTAGGTGGCATTAGCAAGAAAGACCATCTCAGAGACCTCGTAATGACCTTCAGCAAGGAAAAAAATGCAGTACCTCAGCTGTGGCCATTTCTTTTACTATAATGCCTTTGTCTATGTTCTTCTAGGTAAACTCCTACTTAGTCTTCAAAACCCAGTCCAATGTCATCTCTTGGTAAACCTTCCTTCTTCTAGCCCAGGGCTAT